>JAWNNO010005299.1:0-10387 GCA_035044985.1 Lordiphosa fenestrarum | reverse complement strand
CCGGGTATCCAGCATAGCGGAAACTAAAAATTCCTGCCAAACTTCATATAAAAAAAACTGTGCCAGGAATTTTTAGTTTGCTTTTTCGTTTGTTGTGTATCCAGCAACACGAACGAAATCCACACTTGTATAGATAGCGGCGTATCAATAGCGGCGTTTCGGAAGCGTGTGTGGAACGAGAAACAGCTGACATTCAGGCCAGGAATATATTGCTGACAATTATTTTGGAAGTGATAAGGCAAAAGATGGAGGCAAAAACTGTGCGCAAGACTAAAATGAGAATTGAAATTTTTAACGTGAGGAGAAGATAAATAAAATCAAATAAAAGCAGTTGAGGCAAGACCATGTCTTTGGCGAATCACAGAGAAAAAGCATTTTGACAACATTTCTGTGAAAAGTGCTTGGGAAAGTGTTGCTGCACAAATAAATAAAGAATATTATGTTCAAAATTATTAAATTCCCTAATGTTATAGATGCTTGCTAGCGACTGAATGTAACAACGCTTGAATATAGAGAACAGAGAGAGACACAGAACGCTCCGCTTGAAAGTTTGTTTCAATTGGGTTCCACACACTCAAAATAAATAGCAAATTCCTGGCAGGAATTTTCCGCAGTGCTGGATACAAACCTTAAAATCCCACAGTTTTCTATGAAAAGTAAGGAAAATGTCTGTGCCTACTCAGATCAGTTCGTCTATTTTAGTCGAATTGAATCCACTTGGCATTGTCGGTTTCAACTGCTGAAGCAATTCCGATTTTTCTCAAACCTGAAATGCTTGTCGCCTTCCTTATAACATTTCTATGTTTAAGCTCTACAATGCAACGTTTACACGAAAACCAATTCGGAATTCGGAACAGGGCCGAATGTAGCTTTACTTTCTGTAACTAAATCGTGGAGACCCACATGGTTCAGTTCTTGAAACGTTTCTATTTTCAATAAGTACACTACGTTATTTCCTCAGTCAGTTTCAAAGCTATCTTCACCAAACATTGCACGAAGTCTTCTGTCACAAATACGCTGTCATCAAAACCAATAACAACTCGACTCCACAAATTTCCAGAACAACCACGGCACCAACCAAAGCACTTCAGATGTTAATTACAAGTAACCGAAAGAAAAGGCTATCCTAAGCGTGGCAGCGACAAAAGGAAATCCTCGCCACACACAAGTAATGAGATGGGAAGGTTGCTTGGCTTTTTCTGTGTCCATTTTTGGGTGAACTCCGGCCAACACTTAAGTGGAGCAAAAACCCAGACCAATAATGAGGCGAGGCAAAAATAGAAAACCCAAAAACCAAACATGGAAAACTTTAACTTTTGCAGGCTAGCGGTTTTCCGAGAGCAGCTTAGCCGGGCAGAAGTGGGTGGCGGTGGAGCGGGTGAGGGTGTCCAAACATTGTTTACCTTTTGTTGTATGCACTTACTCGTTAGCTGCCTTTTGTTTGCCTTGCCTTGGCTGGTTTTGGCTGGTTTTGTCTAGCTCTGCTTCTTCATCTTTTGGTCGGGCCAAGTCTTGGCGGCGGGTGTAAAAGCCATCAATATTGCTTATTTGCAACAGTGTTTTTCCTCCATTTCTTTCTTGTTTTTTTCTTCTGTTGTTTGGCAGTTATTGTGCGGGTATAGTGGTTCGGCCTCTTCCCTTTTGCCATTGCAGCACAAATTGTGTTTTGTTTTTGTCTCTTTGTTCTGCATCTTGTGGTGCCTTTTGTGCCTTGATTTATGTGCATGTGTGTGCGTGTGGGCGGGCCCCAAGCTGCAGTGTCCTGCCTCCCAGGAGGAAGCCATTGAGTGCACTGCTGCGTCAGCTTCCTTCCATTCCTGCCTCTGCTCCCCTGCGCTTGTTGCGCATACAAATTGGTTTTAGTTATTAATGGTGTGTATAATTAAGCGGGGTGCCTTTTGTTGCCAACTTTGTCTGCAGTTTGTTAGAATGTTTCTTAATAATTTGTGTGCGCATCGCTCAAGACAAACACGAAAAGCGCACGAGCCGAGGCAGGGCAGGGGAGAATGAACTTGCAGAATCAGCAGAGGAAGCGGCAACAATTGCTGGCGGAGTGCAAGTTTAACCAAGAAATTGACAAAAGCAAAAAGTTTCCATCAAGAATTCACATAATTCAATTGCTTTAAGAGAACCAGCTCATTATGGAAATCCTACATTTCTTGCCTGATTAAACTTGGCCAATAATCAACCCTTTAACCGCAAGGCAAACATATCCACGTTCTTCCTTTCTCGACCCTTTCAATTAAAAAAGTGCCAGAAACAGGCAAACCAAAAGAGCTGTGTTTGTCTATCAATCAGGCAAAAACAAATAGCCGGAAAAACACTTTGGCTTCACGGCTTAACAAATGTTTGCAATTGAAACGGAGAAACCCTTTTTTTTGTATCCTCCTCATTACAAATTCAGGGCAGGCCAACAATTTCGGTGGGAAGCGGAAATGTAGCGCAAATTTGGATGGTTTTGACCTTCTTAAACTTTGATTTCGGCCAAGTCTGTATGCCAAAACAAGTTTTAATTGAATATGTGTACACAAAAGTTCTTGATAAATATTAATAAATTTTGTATAGAAAAGTTTTGTGGGCGGGGAAACGAGGAAGAGGAGGCCTACAGAACCGCAACTTTTCTAATTTATTTTCCATATGCTGCCGCTGCCATTGCCGCTGCCGCTGTTGTTGCTGTTAATACATATTATATAATACTTTTTATTTTTCTTTGGCTTGCGCTTTTTGTGAGCCTTTTGTTCTAAGCAACTCGGAATCTGGCGCAACAACAAAAACTCAAAGAAAAGTTTACCCCCACCCCCCCCCCCCCAGCTTAGGGAGTTGTGCGGCAAGTTTGCCAGTTGAGTTCTCGTGGGTGTTGACGCCGCTGGTGTTGACTGTTGTGGGTTTCTCATAAGAATCCCTCAGCTGTTTTATGCCTGATGTTCAGTTATTTGTGCTGCATAGTTGAAGGCGTTTTCGCTTGTTAACTAACTCTTTAAGTGGATGACATTTTCAACTCATTTAGCCACCACCTAATCTTCCAACTCTTCAAATCCGTCACATTTAACCTTTCACCTGAGAGCAGCCCAAAGCAATTTCATTAAATGAAATTTCCCTCAATGAACGTTTCCCCTTTTTTTTTCATTTTGTGTTCCCTCTCGCGAAAGCGCAGCACGCGACAAGGCATTAAAAATCGTTGCAAACGGCACGAACGGGTTAAGGGTTTTAATGGTTCAACCCACAGAAACCGCACAGCTACGTGGGCGCAAAAGAAAATACAAGTTGAGATTTATATGGGAGGGCTAGAATTAAAATTAAAATATCAAGCGGCGCGCGATTAAAGCAGAAATGAGGGTTCAAGGGGAGGCATAGGAAAAGAAGAACGCAAACAAATTCAAAAGAGAGATTGGAAAACTTGCAATCTTTAATCTGTTCTCAATGAAGATTAAAGATCATTTTACGGTGTTGCGTATGCCTTGACAAGTTTGAAATAAAATCGAAAATTCTTACACAATTCTCTAAATTCCATTTGAGTGCAAAAATACACCAAAAAAGCAAACGGCCTCACTGATTTGTCGGCTATGGTTTGATTAAAAATAAAGCGGTCTAATTTGGAATTCCATATTCAGTTCTTAAATTGTGTGCTTGATATTTTAAATAAATCAATGGTACTGGGTATTTTGAAGACGGGTCACTAAGGCCCAATACTGTAAAATAAAGCTATACAAACTAGCTCTGACCTATCCTCGTAGAATGCTGGCCTGCAACTTAAAGCAAACAGCGCGCTGTTGGCTCTCTTCTGACAAACCTAGGAATGCGCTCGACTCGTTTTTGTGGGAATAGCGAAAAGTGACCATCGCTGATTTAGAAGTAGAACTAAAACCTGTGGCGAAAACGACATGTATGGCACCAACTTCACATCGCTGCCTCTTTGAGTGCGATGGATATGCCACCATCGCTTCAACTCTTACCATTCTTTGCGAAGCCCACTAGAATATCATGACTTAAGTGTCAAACAGTATGAATGTAGCCTTATACTTTATACAGAACAAACTAATTCTGTTCAAGGAAACTCACTGCCGATTACTTATTTAACCTTTAAAGAATCTCCAAAGACTTATTAATATACCAGATTATTAAGTATTTAGAAAGATTTCGGCTCTACCTAGATAGAGGCGTTTCTAAAGTTGACGTGACTTGAGAATGCTAGTTAATAAATATTTTTTGACTAAATTCGTAAATTAAAAAAAATCAGAATTCTAAAATAAAAATTTTTTAAGACTAAACTTTCAAAAATATTTCCTTTTTAAAAGTTGAAAAGGAGTACAATTTTGGGGAAACTCGTTACCCAGAGCTGAGCAACTGATTTCAAGACTCTGTTGATCTTTTTCCGGTCTCACTGAAATTCCGTAAATTTTCCATGAATCCATGGAAGAACAAGAAAGAAAGTCGGTCAAGCCCGACAATAACATACTCTGTACCAAGAAAATTTGTCTTTTGATCATAATTCGAAAACCGTTCATCCGATCTTCTTCATTCCTTTGGCGGATCGATAAGTTATCCTAATAACTAAATATGTCCAGAAGGAACAAGCCATCTATCTTCAAAACTGTGGGAGATATGACGTTTTTTATAAATTGCGGGGGCGGGAGGGGGCGTGGCCAAAATTGAAAATAAACTTGATCTGCCTGCAGACATAAGAAGCATATGTCCCATACATGTCAAACCTCTATCTCTTACCATCTCTGAGATCTGTGCGTTCATACGGACAGACAGACGGACGGACGGACAGACGGACAGACGGACATGGCTATATCGACTCGGCTGTTGATGCTGATCAAGAATATATATACTTTATGGGGTCGGAGATGCTTCCTTCTGGATGTTACATACTTTTGCACAAACTTATAATACTCTATATACCTTCGGTACAGAGTATAAAAAGATATCCACAAAAAATCCATTTGGACTAGATGTGTCTTCAATATTCTTTTAATCATCCAAGGGTGCTAAAAATTATCCAAAGGATATGAAAAATTATCATCCTTTGGATTAAAGGCACAGATACAAAATAGGTACTTTTGAGCAGAGGTGTAAACCGGTTTTGAACCGAACCGGTTCGAACCCGGAATTCCGACTTTCAGATTACTGTGAACCGAACCTTGAAACGAACCTCTTAAGGTATTAAAGTTGAACCTAAACCCGTTCAAACCCAAAATTTCGGTTCGGCTTAACAACAATTATAGATTTGAACTATTTCCCAGTGACTTCTTCTGTTATCCCGATAGAATTATCCGCATTACTGTGGAAACACTTTTCGTATGTGGACTACAAAATTGCCTTTTACTTTAAGGGCTGTGTCCAGAACTTCGAAGTTTTTATTTCGTCACAATACTTTATATAAGTAGAAACACTTTGTCATTGCTTGGATGGTCATGAGCTGTATGAAAGTGTTTCTATTTATATATAGTATTGTGAAATCCCATCCCAACCTAAAATCGAGACAATTCCCTAACAGTTTATGTCGGTTTTAGGTCGATTACTATATAAACATGTATAAAGCTTGGCTAAACCAAGGTTCGAACGAAAACCTTGGCTAAAAATCCTTGAACCTCAAAATTCTGAACCTGAACCATTGGTAAATTTTGGTTCGAACCCGCGAGCCGGAGATCCATGAAATTTTTTTTGGGATTGCAGCCCTACTTTTGAGAAAGCTTAAGGATAGAGGAAATCATCGAATGGATATTTTAAATATCACTGTTCAAAGGGAAGTTGTTCGATACATTTTTTCTTGCCTCTATACTTAAAATCTCTAGAGATGTCAATTGAATTCCTGCATATAAAAAAGACACCACATAAAGCAGACGTAGCCACGAGCACCTAATGCTAGCGTAGTCACTAATACAAATGAGGAACATATTTTGAAGCAACAGCAACCAAAAGAAAACTAAAGCGTGAACCGGTTATGGCCTTTCGATGTACATATGTGTTTGCTTGTGGCTGTCTAATGTAAACGAAATCATTCGACGCTCAACAACAAATATAACATACAAACAGTTCTTCGGCCTAATATTCAGTACAATAATAATATAAAATTATAAATCGTATAAAATGGTGTGGATTTTGTCTTTAAACTATCTTTTTTTCCGTAGTTCCCTAATTTTTCAAGATTTATGTCTTTACTTGCAATATTCCATTATTTATAGCTCCGGGTCTAACTTAACACGGACCCAGAGCAATTTCATTTCCATTTCCAAACCCAAAAGAAATGCCAAAAACGAGCTTTTGTGCAAATTCATAAATTTTAATCCTTTTTTATTGCCAAAAGAGAGTAGAAAAGGTGTGCGCGGAAAATGGAAAGTGAAATACACGAAAACTCATTTCCGTCATGTGGCGGGGAATGAAAAGCGGTGCTTAACCCCTCCGCAAGGACAACAACAGCAACAACTACTCGCTGAGGGACAACAATTGCTCGAGTAGAAGCAGACGAAGAGTTAAGCGAGCTCTCAGCGCTTCACTAATTACTTTGCCACCTACAGAACATTACGAGAATTGGACAACAGAGGGCGGCACACTTAATGTCGAGCATACGACATGTTGACTGCCTGCGGTTAACTCTCGTGTGGGATTGGGTGGTTAGATTCGCCGCCCATTTTCCCCATTTAAATATGTCGAAAAGAGTGTGTGTGTGAGTGCCGTTGAAAAGCGCTGTCAGGATGTGCGGCTCAGAATCTCAGTGTCCTGTCGCGCGTAATTTATGCATGTCTAAGCAGGCTTTTTGGCCATTGTGAATGCATGTGAGTGGTAGTGGAGAGTATGAATGAATAAGACCCGAGGGATAAACCTGAATGGGGGTACTTTTTTCCCTCTCTCTCTCTTTTAAGTGCGTGAATGCGAATGTCTGGCCAAGTGTTTGAAATGGTTGTTTATTGCAAGAGGTCTAACTAACTAGAATGATGAAAGGAGAGCAAATAAATTGTTATAAATTAAAGCTGTATTCCAACTAAATGGTACTCGCTGTGTCACGTAACTGTCATCATCATCAGCCACTCTTACCTCACATTTAAATTACCTAATTGACTTTTTTTCCCCAACACTTTGCCAAATCCAAAGTTCAACAACCTGTTGCACAAGTGACACAACCTAAAGAAAAACTGCGACACGCGACATTAAAAACGTGGCAGGCAATAAAAATTGAGGTCAACAGCAGCGGCAGCAACAGAGGCTAATGAATAACAAAGACTGAAAGGAAAAAAGAAACACCGAGAGAGAAACAACAACAGTCACAGAGCTGCCGTGTCGCATAATTTCGCATTGAAAATGTCAACAGCACAAAGTGCACAGGGAGGAGGGCGGCGGGCGGCGGGCGGCCCGGGTTAGGCGGGTGGCCCCAGGGGCTTATCAAGATGCGCAATTAAATATGGAAATGTGCAACAAGAGTAGCAGCAGCGGCAGCAGCAACAGAGAATGGAAAATGCAGGCGACAAAAGTCATTACCTCACCTCTCTCTCCCTCCCTCTCTAAAAACACAAAAAATGGTTGAAAAACAATTAAATGTCATTTTGTGGCACACTTTATTTAGCCAAAAGGGCTTACTACTGGGCGGGACTCTTCCCTCCCCCCCGAATGTTGTTCTGTGTGTTTTAGTTAAGTGTTGTTATTGTTGTTTTTGTTGTTACTTTGCTGTTGTCGACGCATTCTGCGTTTCACGATTATTTGGTGCAAATATTTGAAAATTAAACAACGAGTGGAACGGGGAGTCCCCGCAGAGAGCCTAAAATGCGTTGGAGAATTTATATTATGTGTCGACAACTACAACAACAGCTGGCGGCGGCAAAAGGTTTCGGGTTCAGTTCAGAATTCAGACAAGGCAAACAATTTCAATTTGCATTGTAGGAAACAAGGACACATAAACACTAACATGAAGTACACACACACACGCACACACGCACACTTGTAAAATGGCTGCCAAAGTTGAAAAACTACATACAAACAACTATGTATGTGTGTGTGTGTGTGTGTGTGTGTGGATGCTGGGAATATGTGTTGTGAGGGCTGGGGCGGGCGGGTTGTTTTGGAAGACGCATCAAGTGGCGGTTTGGGGAACGTGTGAGGCTTAGTTCACCAGAGTTCTGGCAATATGAACAGATGGAATTGTTAAAGTGCAGAAATGTAAACTAACAATGTGGTGCGGAGAATGGTCCACTTGGCAAACTCCTTCTCATCAATAGGGGCATTTAAGGACTAAGCAAACCTAACATACAACAAAAAAGAGTGATCGTTGTGGATCTCCCGGTTCAAGCGAAGCTCTTTACGAGGGAAAATCTGATTTTAAATTACAGTCTAATGCGGGCTACTGTACAGTTCTTCGTTCAATATTAAAACCAGCGCTGCAAACCGGTTTTTAACCGAACCGGTTCGAGCCCGAAATTCCGACTTTTAGATTATTGAACCGAACCTTAAGGTATTCCAGCTGAACCGGAACCTATTCGAAACCTAAAACTTTGGTTCGGTTCAACAAAAAGTTGTAGACCTGAACAAATTGGACCCATTTCCTAGCGACTTCTACTGTGTGCCTGATGGTTCAGGAAAACTTACTCTTACAATCGGCAGGAAAGTTCATAAAAATGTTTTGAATTACCATTAGAATTTTAAGAAACTCGACTTCAAACAATGGCAAATGATTCACCACCAAAGCGACACCTGCCGATACTATTCGTTTTATAAGTCGGGCACACTATATAGTCGCTGTTTTATTCACATGCTCTGGTCTCTGTTTATACCCGTTACTCGTAGACTAAACAGGGTACACTAAAGTCGTTTACTAAAGTAAAGGACATGGCTGTATCGACTCGGCTGTTGATACTGATCAAGAATATATATAGTTTATAAATTTGATGGATATTTTCACTGAAAACAAACAAGTTTTTCTCATTAAGATTACTTTTTAGACTCTATTTTTGTATGAAAGCTGTACTATATAGTTGTCCGATTTCGACCAAACTTTGTGGAATCATGGGAAAACATAGCAAACTAAGAAATACAAAGTTTGGAGTCGTTTTCTTTGAAAACAAAAAAGTTTTCCTCACTAAGACTACTTTTCTGACTCTACTTTTCTATGACAGCTATGCTATATAGATGACCGATTTCGACCAAACTTAGTGGAATCATGGGAAAGCATAGCTAACTAAGATATACAAAGTTTGAAGGCGTTTTCTTTAAAAATAAAAAACTAAAACAAGTTTCTCGACCGATCATTCCTATGACAGCTATAACCTATAGTCATCCGATTTTGACAAGACTTTGAAGAACTGTGTGACAGCTTATACAATAAATATATGCGAATTTCTAAGAGGCTTACATTGAAAACAAAAAAGTTTTTCTTACTAAGACTTCTATTCCGATCCTACTTTTCTATGGCAGCTATACCATATAGAAGTCCGATTTCGGCCAAACTTGGCAGAATCATAGAAAACTAGTAAATACGGAGTTTGGAGACATTTGCATTAAAAACAAAAAAAGTTTTTCTGACTAGAACTAGATTTTTGAACGATCGTTCCTATGGCAGCTATATGTTATAGTCATTTGAACCGGCCGGTTCCCACAAATGTAGTGACTAGCACAATCAATATAAGTCTATTTGTACTTGTAGTGCTGGGATATAACAATAAATAAATTAGAAACAAGTAAGGGCGCTGCAGTCGAGTTTCCCGACCACAAAATACCCTGTTCATTTATTTTCATTTATTTGTTTTTGAATTTTTGAAGATGTCATCCTAAATGTAGGCAATACTTTTCTAGTCCTGATCAACAACTGCTGCTTTTATCAGCTCAACTGTTTCGCTTATAACTCCGGTGTTTTTGGTCCGATCTGATTGTACTTTTCAGAATAGATAGATATTGAGCCTAGCTTGATGTATACTAAACCACGAGGCTCTAACTTGAAAATTGTGGATCTGACGGCTTTTTAGGTCTTGGATTTATAGAGGAGGTCTAGGTTTTTTGGGGACAAAAGGGGGACGGGGTGGAATTTTTCAAATCTGAAACAAACTTGATCTGCGTACAGCATAAATCTACCTTCGTGCAAAAATTTGTGGCTCTATCTCTTATAGTCTCTGAGATCGACGCGTTCATACAGACAGACAGACGGACAGACGGACAGACGGACAGACGGACGGACGGACAGACGGACAGACGGACAGACGGACAGACGGACAGACGGACAGTCGGACAGACGGACAGACGGACAGACGGACATGGCTATATCGACTCGGCTGTTCATGCTGATCAAGAATATATATACTTTATGGGGTCGGAAAATTTTCCTTCTCCCTGTTACATACATTCGCACAACTTCATGATCCCCCTTTTCCCATTTTCAATGGGAACAGGGTATAAAAAAAAA
>JAWNNO010005295.1:0-13416 GCA_035044985.1 Lordiphosa fenestrarum | reverse complement strand
AATATGAATATGAATATGAATATGAATATGAATATGAATATGAATTTGAATATGAATATGAATATGAATATGAATATGAATATGAATATGAATATGAATATGAATATGAATATGAATATGAATATGAATATGAATATGAATATGAATATGAATATGAATATGAATATGAATATGAATATGAATATGAATATGAATATGAATATGAATATGAATATGAATATGAATATGAATATGAATATGAATATGAATATGAATATGAATATGAATATGAATATGAATATGAATATGAATATGAATATGAATATGAATATGAATATGAATATGAATATGAATATGAATATGAATATGAATATGAATATGAATATGAATATGAATATGAATATGAATATGAATATGAATATGAATATGAATATGAATATGAATATGAATATGAATATGAATATGAATATGAATATAAATATGAATATGAATATGAATATGAATATGAATATGAATATGAATATGAATATGAATATGAATATGAATATGAATATGAATATGAATATGAATATGAATATGAATATGAATATGAATATGAATATGAATATGAATATGAATATGAATATGAATATGAATATGAATGTGAATGTGAATATGAACATGAATATGAATATGAATATGAATATGAATATGAATATGAATACATATCAATAAATGGCACACTGCACTTAGTTGTAACACTCCTCTTCTCATACTTAATTCATTTATCACTTCATAATTGCATCAGAGACATATTGAACTACTCTGGGACTCATCCACCTCCCCAAGCCTTCTTCGATTACATGCACGTCGTTTGCCGGAACGCCTTTATTATTATTTCGTTTCTGGAATTTGCTTCATTTTTTTTTTGCAATAATTTTCAAACAGAAACACACAAAAAGCATTTGCGCAACAATTCCCCAAGGAAGTCATGACGATGGCGACGAGCCAAAGGAGCAGCAGCCGTAGACGAGGGGGTGGGGCAACAGCAAACGAATCGAATTAAGAGCCACCACACGGTAGGTGGTCCCACCTCGGAGAGGAGCCAGCCGTTCTGCCCCCGGGGGATTGGTGGAGTCCGAGCTGCTTTCATTCTCTCCACATCAGACAACGGCTGGCTCTTATTGTTGTTGGCTCTGGACTCGGTCCGGTGTTGGTGTTGTTTCGTAGGCGTCGCTTTGGGAAATCTGCGCGAGTGCAGTCTGCAGTCTGCACCGGAGCTGGAGTGTGCATGTGCCGGCATGGGTGTGGGTGTGTGCGCCTCATAATCAGTCGTAAAAAGCGGCAAGATGGCGCTGGTCGCCTATGCAAATTTGGTTCGATTTATGACCCAACACACACACACACACGCGCAGTCGGAGCCAGCTTCATTAACATGATGCGCAAGATGTGAGAGCCATAAAATTAGCTCCGGTCGATGTTGATGTTGAATGCACTCCTCTCGCTCCCCCCCCCCCCTCCCAACATAAAAACGCAATGAGAGCCGAAAAATTTGCAAAACTCAAAGCAACAATTCGACGAAAGCCAATTTCCGTCATCCAACGACGACGAAGCAAAAGAAGGCGGCAGTGGCTGCGGGTGGGCGGGGGCGTGGCATATGAGTCCCCATAGAGCGTATGTTGAATAATCATCATCAGAGCAGCCAACGATGGGGCATCCACACGACGTGTCAAAGTCGCATCCCAGCTTCATATCCGGGCAATGCGTTTTTGGCATGTTAAAAACTTGTCCAACCGCTAGATGGCGCTGCCGCACGTGCACCGTACACACACACACACACAGACACACACACACAGGCACACGCCGAAATTCGTAAAATTTTGTTTCCGCTGATGAAGTATTCCCCAGTTGCAGGACAAGGATTATTGGACGTGTGGTGCCACTCCTCCTCCCGGTTTCTGTGCGCGCTTGCGAGTGTGTGTGTGCCCGCATGCAAAGTGGCATAAAAGCACATCCACATCATCAAAACGTCGCCGTCATCGTCCGCATTGACGAGGAACCATCAAAGAAATGCTCTCGCCCGGCGCTTAGAATGTTGCATGTGGTCGCCATCGACCGTTGAAGGTTGAAGCAACGCGAAAATTTCATTTTGTCATTAGAAACTAGTAAAAGCCCAACGCGAAAAAGGAGATAAAGTTGGATTATGTGATGGTTTGGACCGAGGTGAGGGGGGGCCAGGTCTAGAAAATATGAAATCGGGTTGGATCAGTTGAGCTGATAGCTGCTTTTTACAGGGTCGGTGAAAAGATCATAGAAGTTTCTAAAACTGCTAAGCCACTATTAACCAATCACACTGAAAACAAATGAAGCCATTCGTGATCAACTCATTCCAAAGTGGTGAAAATATTGGGTTGATTCCGAAATGGCTTAAATTGAACCCGACAGGAAACAAAAATTTGATCCCAGATTAAAACTGAACCTCTTCGAGCTCCATTTGAAAGATTTAAAAAAAATTTAGAAGGAAGGGGGTGCTGGTGCTGGCGCGGAGACACCGGAGATCAGGGCTGCAAGCCGGTTTTGAACCGAACCAGTTCGAACCCGGAATTCCGACTTTTATTTAACTATGAACCGAACCTTGAACCGAACCCCTTACAAATTAAAACTGAACCCGAACCTGTTCCGAACCTAAAATTTCGGTTCGGTTGAACAAAACTGATAGACACAAAAATTTGACCTTCTGTCTACCGACTTCATCTGTTATTTGTTGGGTCTAACTCTTAAAATAAGCAGGAAAGTGGAAAAAAAAATCTGGCAAACTTTTAGATTTCCTTTTAAAATCCCCACCCATAACAGTCCCTATTTTTAAAGCTCCTTGACTCTAAAGCTTCTTAAATAATTCGCAAAAGCAAGAGTCTAACATGATTTTGGTAATATTTTTCTACATAAAATAAGAAATGGAATTTCACTTTATATATTGAATATTTCCACGTGTTCTACTTACCAATTCCAACCCAAAAACCACTCGGTTCCCATACTCTATGGGGAGTTTTTAGGTCGAATGCTGTTTTTAAAACACATAGAACACAAAAGTTATTGGACTGAACCAAGGTTCCAACCAAAACCTTCTTCCAGAAACCTCGAACTTAAATTTCCGAACCTTAATCATTCGTTATTTTGGGTTGAACCAGTGTACCGGAGATCTGAATAGTTTTTTTGGTTTGCAGCCCTGCCGGAGATATCACCACACGCACTCACACACACATTAAGACCCCACACTTTTGGTAATTTGACCTTAAAGTTGCTAAAAAATGAGTATTTTGAGAACTTTATTGTGTATACGAGGATCGTTAATAGTTAGTGGAACTTTATTCAGGAAATTAGTATAAACTTAGGTATGTATTGTAAGAAGATATAGGGCTTCTTAAAAGGGTAAATAAAAGGCATTTTAAGCCACTTTAAGTTCAAACAACTTTAAATCTAAATGTGATGAACCATTTTGGTAAACAGATTCGTGTTAAGCACACAAATATCATCTATAAAATACATCCATTCTTCAATAAGATTTCTAGAACAAATAAAGATTTCTGTCAAGAATCTACCAATTATTCAAAATGCGATTATTAAATTAGGTTCAAACAATCAATATATCACCTAACAGCTTTCCAAGTCGATAAAGATACTACCACAAATACGGACGTCCTCGTGAACTCTGCAGCTGGAACTGATTCTTGGCAGACACTCAAAATAAGAAGGTTGAGTATTAAGAAGGTCCGTAAGAACACACAGATCTCACAGATGGTAAGAGATAGAGGTTTGACGAGTATGGGACAATAACTTCTTAAATTTGCAGTAAGATCAAGTTTATTTTCAATATTGGCCACGCCCCCTCCCGCACCCGCAATTTGGAAAAAATGTAATACCTCCCACAGTTTTAAAGATAGATGGTTTATACCTTCTAGACATATTGGGTAATCAAAATAATTTATCGATCCGCCAAAGGAATGGTAAAGATCGGATGAACGGTTGTCGAGTTTCGATCGAAAGACTGTTTGCTGCTGCAGCGCAGTAGCAGCGCTGCTTTCAGCTGCTACTGCAGCCTCAAAATTTATGCTGAGCGTTCTTGTTTCATGTGTAGTTTTACATAACTTATTTTCGTGCGTAATGGAAAAAGCTGAATTTTGTTGCTTTGTGTAGCTCTAAAACTTTCACGATATGACTAGGGTTTCGCTCTCTTCATGGAAAATAAATTTAACAAATACTACCTTTTTTCGACAACACATAAAGTATTTATATCAAGTGTTCAAAGTTGTGAAAGTGATGCGGAATTGAACTATATTTCCCTTTGTGCATATTTTTATGCACAAGTTTATGAAGTTGTGCGAATGTATGTAACAGGGAGAAGGAAAATTTTCCGACCCCATAAAGTATATATATTCTTGATCAGCATGAACAGCCGAGTCGATATAGCCATGTCCGTCTGTCCGTCTGTCCGTCCGTCCGACTGTCCGTCTGTCTGTCTGTATGAACGCGTCGATCTCAGAGACTATAAGAGATAGAGCCACAAATTTTTGCACGAAGGTAGATTTATGCTGTACGCAGATCAAGATTTGAAAAATTCCACCCCGTCCCCCTTTTATCCCCAAAAAACCTAGACCTCCTCTATAAATCCAAGACCTAAAAAGCCGTCAGATCCACAATTTTCAAGTTAGAGCCTCGTGGTTTAGTATACATCAAGCTAGGCTCAATATCTATCTATTCTGAAAAGTACAATCAGATCGGACCAAAACACCGGAGTTATAAGCGAAACAGTTGAGCTGATAAAAGCAGCAGGACTAGAAAAGTATTGCCTACATTTAGGATGACATCTTCAAAAATTCAAAAACAAATAAATGAAAATAAATGAACAGGGTATTTTGTGGTCGGGAAACTCGACTGCAGCGCCCTTACTTGTTTTATTGATCGGATTGTCTTACTTCTTTAAGATATGTCGAGGCCATAGACAATGTAATCCTTGTTGAAAATTAGTTGGCCATTGTCGATGGGCGCTGTGGTACTTTTTAGTACCAGACACCAGTTTCGCTTGGTTACATCGGACGGACAGCTTCTTAGTAACTTCTATTATATCTGGAGTCACCGTGTGGTCACCTGTGTTTACTGCTCAGAAACTAGCCCATGCTGCAAGTATTTTCACTTCGTTAACCATTAAATCATGTCCGTTCCATTATGAAAACATTAGAGCCCACTATGGATAATGTAAGGATAATTTCAGAATTGTTTTATTTGATCAGCCCCTTGTTCGCAAATCGCTATGTTTGTTTTTAGAGTTTTGACGATTTCTTCCTACAAATCAAAAGAGTATCAAAAGAATATGCCCTGACTCGAATGATTAACCCTTTCTATTTAGGGCTAACACAGCTCAAGTGTGGGGGGAACACTTAACTTTTCCATGATCCCATGGGCTTATCTATTGACCCAATTTGGTGCAAGCTCCTCGGGCAGTGAGTATTAAATTAATTAAGTAATTCCAATGTCGTTTCTGTCTAACAAAGAAAATACAGCCAAATAGACCATAATTTTCACTTAGTAGTTGCTGTAATCATGTGGTTTTGCCTATTTCTTGGCATTGTTTGTTGCCAATTCGTTCAGCCACAAGCCTTTATTAGATTTTCTAACCTCCCAGCCACCCGCAATAACAAATCAAATTCCTAAGGCGCTGCCATACAAGTCAGAAACTCAGTCAGACACTCAAACCAAATCCTTACATCCAGCATCGAAGTCACAGCCAAGGGGGCGTATGAGTAACGCGAAGTTAGCTGCCACGAGACAAGCTCTCTCCTCCCCCCTCCCACAAGCCTCTTTGGAGGGCAAAGCTCAAACTAAGCACGTGCTGGCCTGGCCACAGGACCGTAAGCGGAATGTAATACAAATCAACGTCATCAGCAGCTGAACTGGAACAGCTGTTCCTTCAAAACAAAACGAATCCTCTCTTCGACTCTCTTTCGAGGGCTCATGCGCTGTGGCCGGAGATGCTCTTCGGTGCTCTTAAAATCCACCGCCACTCGGCAGCAGGGAGTGGGATGGGGGCGTAAGGGCATCTGGGTTTGCTTGGGTATGGAATTATGGCACCCTGGGGCTTAGCATAATCAAAATTCCATGCATCCGGGGACCCCAGCATGCACATTCACATTTCCCATTCAGGGGCTAGCTGGGAAACGTGCCTCAGTCGAGGTCAAGTCCCCTATGCATTTCCATTTGCCACTGCATTCTTACTAAGAAGCTCCTGTATCCTTTTCTTTCAGCCAAGAAGGAGCACGACGAGGCGGAAGATGAAGATGACTTGCTGAGCTTGAGCGGTGACGAAGAGGACGAGTACGATGATGAAGAGCTACAAAGTCTGGACAGCTTCTACTCCGGTAAGCGTAAGCGGGCGGTTTGTCACACTTTACGCCGTGCGTACTCAAGCCATAACCATTGAAATTGCTGTACAGGGTGTTATATGGCAGCTGGCCACGACACTCCAGGGTGCTCTACACCTGTGACTCGGGTGTCGTTGCCATATGCTGCTCCTGCTGCTGCTGCTGCTGCTGTTGCTGCGGTCCGGGCAGCCTAACTACGTTTTAAAAACCCCAAACAGCAATCAACACCAAGCACAGACAAGCACAAGTCGGAGCAAAGTCGGCGGAGGCTGCCCCTCCAACGCTTCACTTTCACCATTCATACATTGCCATTTACGAGCTGTCGAAGAGACAAACGGACGGACCAGACAGACCCGACAGACCCGACCAGACCAGCATCATGAGCTACAGCCACGACATGGCCTCCTCCGCCGCCTCCACCGCCGCCTTCGTCTGCAACTTCTTTCGCCACATTTCTCTCTAGTGCCATTTCGAATGCTTATGCTGTGTTATTTGTTTCGCTTTGTGGTGTCGACTCCAACTCCACGACCTCCCCCTGCTGCCATTTTTTCCCAACTTCCTCTTGTGTGTTTTTGTGCTTTTTGTTTTAGTCGAAAGCGACGTCCTTGGCAGGAGCAGCAGCAACAAGAAACCTCCTCTCACATTTTTCGTCTAACCGGCTGCCCATTTTGTAGCTCATTCATTCATTCATTCATTCATGCACACACGACTTGACTTGACTTCACTTGGCTCATCCTCCGGCCGGCCGGCTGGCTGGCTGGCCCGTGCGACTTGCCAGAGTTTTCTTTTTTTTTACTTTGGCTACACTGAGAGAAATTGAAGAGAAGCTGGTGGGCAACAATTGGCGCTTGCTGGTTGCACTTCAAGTCTGTTTCTATACCTTCTGTCGACTTGAGATGAAACCTATGAAGCGGAAGACTCTTCTGTGTTAAGCAGGTAGGGAAGTTGTGCTTGGATCTATCTATGGACAGTTGGGAATTCCAAATACAAGAGAAATACCAACTACAGGCCCTTAGACCCAATCTGAACCTTAACATCTTTTTAAATAAAATTTCGTTTACTTTTTGAAGAACTTAGATTAAATTCACTGAGGCAAAAAGAGGCTTAGTATGGAATAGTTGATTGGACTCAGCAGGACCGATCTCAGAACTCGATGTTAGTATTCATTTTGGTCTATCATTAGGCCAGTTACGATAGTTGGCAGCTATTTGATTTATTCATTCTCTTTTATGAAAATTTTATGATCATTTTGCTAAAGCAGATAATGTTTAAAAAACCTGGCAAGTTTAAGGACGCCAGAAATTGAAAACAAAAGGATTTTCTCACTAGAACTTGTATTTGAACAGATCGTTCTTATGACATCTATATGCTATGGTCATTCAAAACTTTGTACAATTGTGGGAAACTACCCAAATAAATAAATGCAAAAAGTGAAGACGATATCACGGAAATCAAAAACGTTTTCCTTACTAAAACTAAGTTTAAACCCTACAAACATCTGCGCAATTTTACTATAATAAGAATGATTTGTACGAGTTGTACTTGATCGAACTTGATACAATCCGAAAGCCTTATTCCAAGCTTATTCTATCAACTAAGCGTCTAATTTTCTATCGGTTTTTGCGCTTAAATGCCTTGAAATTCCCAAACAGTCATGACAATTCCAGCCCTCTCTCGAACAATGCAAGCTGCGCTTTGCAAGCCGACTATCATCCCAGTCCTGCAATACGGCACAGAAGCTTGGAACCTCGGAGTATTTATGGATCACTAAAAGTTGGGACACTGATCAAGTCAAGCCTATAAGACATCAGAGCTGAATTGGACATGTAACTTGTTTGGATGAAAAAGTTTCAGCAAAAATAAATAGAGGAAAGATAACTTCGGCTCGGCCGAAGTTTGTATATCCTTGCAGCACGTTTTTTAACTAATTTGAAGGACACATCCACTGAAAACAAACAAGTTTTTCCCAATAAGACTACTTTTCTGACTCTACTTTTGTATGACAGCTATACCATATAGATGTCCGACCAAACTTAGTGGAACCGTTTTCTTTTACAATAATAAAGCTTTTCTCACTAAAACTAGTATCTCGATCGATCATTCCTATATCAGCTATTTGCTATAGTCATCCGATCTAGACAAAACTTTGAAGAGTTGTGAGAAAGCTTATAAAATAAATATATGCCAATTTTAAAGAGGTATACATTGAAAACGAAAAAGTTTTTCTTACTAAGACTATTTTTCTAACCTTACTTTTCTATGGCTGCTATACTATATAGATTCCCGATTTTGACCAAACTTGGCAGAATCATAGAGTAGCATCAAAAAGTAGTAAATATGGAGTTTGGAGACGTTTCCATTAAAAAACAAAAAGTTTTTCTCACTAGAACTAGTTTTTCGACCGATCGTTCCTATGGCAGCTATATGTTATAGCAAAGATTGATAGATATTATAGATGATGCATTTGAAACAAAAAACGATTATTCCTGGTAGCTAACATTGGCTTATAATTTCTGATTTGATCCTCATGCGTCATCTATAAATATCTATATATCTTCGATATAACTCAGTAATAGTTTTACCAAAGATTTATAGATATTATAGATGACTCATGTGAACGAAAACACGATTATTCCTGGTAGCTGACATTGGCTACCAATTTTCGATTTGTTCCACATGCGTCATCTATCATATCTTTAAATCTTTGGTTATAGTCATTAGATCCGGCCGCTTACGACAAATGAGCAGCGCAATTGCACTAAAAGGCTTCGTGCTAAGTTTGGTGAAGAAAGTTTTCAAACCGACGGAGAACATATCATAGAAACAGACGGACGGACAGACTGATATGGCTAAATCAACTCATATCGTCATGCTGATCAAGAATATACATATATATAATTTATGTGGTGGGAAATGCTTCCTTCTATGCGTTACAAACATCTTAACAATCTTAATAAGCCCTCTCCAAGAGTATTAAAAGGTCGTAAAAAAAAGTCAGATGGGCTCTTCTTATTTCGGATTGAGTATAACTCGAATATCGTGCTCTATTAAATCACGGGCAAACTTGCACCAAGTCGATTTCAAAATTAAATCAAATACGAAATTCGACCCTAAGTCCAAGTCGGGCTTTCTGGATTTATTTCTACTAAGGGATCAAGCCGAGTTCGGTTCACAAGCTCAAATCAAGTCGGGACTAAGACAAAAGTTCTGGTATTCAAAAATCCGACTTCAAGCCAATCCTGCTTGTACTTGGTCTTAGATGGTACGGGATTGACCAACTTCTGACACTGTTTGGGATTGATTTAGCCGCGGATATGTTGAATTTTTTGTTCTATATATGACCTCAGTAGGAAGTAGAAGAGGAGAGCCCTCTCTCGAACAATTTAAACTGAGCTCTGTCCTGTAATACGGCGCAGAAGCATAAGCATTAGCAGCAACGGATGAGGCGGCGATCGGCTAGTTCGAGAAGAAAAGTTCTTCTTTTTTAATGAACTTGACTGAATCGCGAATTTTATGAGCTCATAGAGCTCTGTGGGGACAATGATCTAGTCAAGCACTTTACACAACAGCGGCTGCGCTGGTTTGCACATGTTACTCTTTCGAATGAAAAAGTTTTACTCAAAAAAAGGGTACAAACGGAATGCGAACGAACTTAGGAAATGGGTAGGAGGAGACATCCGAAACTAAGATGGAAAGAACAGGCGATGGAAGATATTGGGAAGCTAGTTAAGACCAACAGGAGCCAGCTCGCACAAGACAGAGGTGAGTGGCGGATATTAATTGCAGCGCCGAGACCGTCAAGCGGTTGTGATTGATATATCGAGCCAAATAATAATAAGAAGGAGAAGCTTTATAACAAACGACCTTTAAATCGGACACTTAATCGAACCATCTTAAGCTTGAACTGGGGTTTCGGATAAAAAAAAGAGCTGTCGGCCTTCGTCTATCGAGATTTCGTTTGAAATCACTTTTTTTATGTGGAAGTGGAATTAAGAGCACAGCTGTGTGTCACCTTTTTAAGAACTTAAATACAATGCCTTTATTAGGATGTATTAGGAGGGGAAATATGGAACCCAATGACAGGGAAAAAACATGAAATGAATCTATGATTTTGAAATTAAATCACTTTTATGCAATTTACGAACTTTAAAAGATATGAAACCGCTGGATAATACAGATAAAAAACTCAGTTTCGATAAGTTTAGCTCCGCAATCTTCGACAAAGCATCCTCTTAAAATAGTGAAATTTCGTCAATGTCAATGTTTTTTTTTATAAAATTCAATTCAAAGGTTAGAAATTTCCCTTGATTTCCAAGTCCAATCCAATCTAGAACCCAAGTCATAATAACTGATTCGTAGCGGTTTGAAGTTTCTAACACTCCCGAAACAACTTGGTCCTTTTTTGTTCTCAGTGCATGCACACAGTTAACTTGCCCCAGCACTCAACACATTGCCCAGTTCATTCGTGAGCATCCTTTCTTCATAAGTTCCTTCGAACTCACTTCTCACTTCCGTCTTCTTTTTCCTACTCACACTCCTCCGGCCTCCGGCCCTTCACCGATTTCCGTTTCATTTTGAGGCACTTGTGGTTCATGGCTCCAAGGAAATCTCCTTGGCTATTTGAGTACAATTCTGAAACGTTTTACGGTGTGTGGGATGTGATTGCGGTTGCAGTTGCAGCGCCTAAATGTATGCAATGAAATGCAATTAGTTGCAGTCGGACTTAGCTGCAGACGCCCGGGCATCTCCTGCCCACACCTCCAGGGCAACTCTCAAAGTTTGCCCAAGTCATTTCATTTGTTTGTCTTGCTTCCGCTTAGGAGTGTGCGGAGGGTGGGGGCTGGGCTCAGCTTGTCCTTTTGATTTATTAATAGCACGTGTTTACTCCGTTTTAAAAAGTGACAAGAAGTGGTAGACAATTTGCCATGCTCTCGCTCTCGTATGCAAATAGTTTTACAGTTTCCTTTTGAAGCGACGCAATTAATTACACATTTGTCTTACAAGACAAACAAAGCTGCAAAGCCAAGTCCCATCTTACATGTCGCGTCTGAAACTATAAATAATTGCTGCCGTCTCTGGTCAAAGGTTTTCGGGGTTGGAGCCAGCGGCAAGGGGCCAAGGGATGGGGGGCGGGATTGCTTAAAGTGCCAAATTCTCACAGCGCTTAAACCGTTGCTTTCTCAAGAAGCCATCATCAACGCAAATTGCTTTACGCACCGCAGCGAGATAGAAATCTGGAAAACTGGTCGGTACAGTAAAACGGGTAATGAACCGCCGGGGCTGATGAAACGTTGTGTGTGGCTGTCAAAGGGCTGCCTGCCCCGTCTAAGCACAACAGCAACAGCGGCGATCATCACGTAAAGAGAACTTTCTGCCCTGAGACTTTTGACATTGCCGCGATCACAGCCATCGCAGCCACCGACGACGACGCTGACGCGTAATTGGGTCAACTACAACTGGGCTATCCTCTAGACGAATCTAATGCGTTTTATTGACAGCTTAGGTCCAGTTTAAGACTGTAAACCACAAATAGAGCACATTTGAGGGGATTAACTGTGCTAAAAACTCAAAGGGGTTTGCTGGTCAACCACTGAAAAAGGGTTTTCGAGTGGGTGAAGTTTTTATATGCTTAACTTTAGTTGCAGTTCAAGATCTGATGAGAGACATACCAGAACAGAAGTCAAGAAGTCAAGTTGCTCTTGGCAGATGCCAAGACTTTCTCACCTGGCATCCTGTCTTGTTTATTTCACAGTCCTGGACTGTTTGGCCAAATTCCATCTCGAAAATTAGAATCCACTAATGTCCATTGTAAGAATTACTTCTTCCTTTTAGAAAGGTATTCTAACAACAGGTGATATGATTGACCAACAAATTTTACCATTCGATATTTCCAATTCTGCAAAGAAATTTATTCAAAATTTGCTTTTCGGTTCGGTTTGAAAAGTTCTCGCTTTCGTATTTTTGCATGTTCAAAGATACATATTACCTGGAAATCATTTCAATAACCTCAATATACATTTGTTGGGGGTCGAACTGTGAAACCTTATCCAACCGAAAGTAATAAAGCTATGGTAATTTTAAGAGAAAATATAACGATGAACGAATAAGGTTCCACACGCAAAACAAATTTGAGCCCAAATGTGCGAATTCCCATTCATTTTAGCTATTAGAGTAGTTTCCCTATCCTCTACTATGATCATTTGGCTGGCCAGTTTTTTGTAAGGCAGTAAAATTTTGCTGAAGCAGATAATATTTAAAGAGCCAAAAATTGAAAGCATAACTGTTTTTCTCACTAAATCTAGTTTTTCGAACAATTGTTCGTACAATAGAATTGTGCAAAAGTATACAAAATAAATACATGCAAAAATTTAAAGCGCCACCATTGAAAAAACATTTTACTACATTTTAGACCCTTTTTATGGCAGCCATACTCGACCGATTTCGACCAAACTTAGTGAAATATATATACTTTATACTTCCTTCTGTGCATTACACACATCTGAACAATTTTAATATACCCTCTGCATGGCACACTGGGCTGGATGGCCAAATTATTAGCATAAAGTCTTATTTTTCATAACAATATTTTTTGATGCTTGCTTTATAATTTAAAAGAGGGCACTATATATTTTACAATTCCAAAAATAAAAGCTATCAGATAGCAGTCTTCGACATTAAACAGACATAAAAAATTGGGAAAATGTATCTCATTTTTGCTATAAATGACAATGGCCGCTAGTGAACAAATAATTTTTGTAAAATATGTAAAATACAGTTAAATGATTGTAAATAATATTAGGCAATTGTGCATTTGATTTCTGACAAGTCCTAGTCTGAAACAAAAAAGAAAGTCGGCCAAGCCCAACTATAACATACTCTGTACTCTCAGCATAAATTTTGATCAGGGCAGAGCAGAGCTGCTATTGCGCTGCAGCAGCGAAGAGTCTTTTGATCATACACCGACAACCGTTTACCCGATCTTCACCATTCGATGAGTTATACTGATTACTAAATATGTCCAGAAGGAACGAACCATCTATCT
>JAWNNO010005285.1:0-50877 GCA_035044985.1 Lordiphosa fenestrarum | reverse complement strand
GAGAAATAATTACCCATATATATATTTATTATAAATGAAAAAACAAATATTAAAGTGTTTTAAAAGTTTAAAATCCAAATCTCAAATTTTGAATTCCTCCAAGGTGCCAGACGAAACAGCGCCTTATTATATGTCGAAGAGGAAGAAGAACTTTATAAATTCAAAACCGAACACACCAAGCAAGGACGTACAGTTAGTATGTTTGCTATGAAGATGGCTGCAATGTGTCTCTGAAGTACAATGGCGGAAACGGGGAATCTGCACCAAAAATTGGTGCAGGGTGCGGAATTCAAACTTACAAATAATATTAAAGATGCTATAGCTGTTCCTACTCTGCAAAATTACAGAGTTCGTCTTGCTTTTAATGAAGAGTGTCTTTGGAATGGTGAAGATGCCAAGCTAGTCTTCTTTCCAGGTATGGAAAGGCATTTGCGTAGGCTAAAAGCTTGGAGCAATGCCTAAAGCGCCCAAGGTCCCTGAAGATTTGATCTCAATATTGAAAGAGACCAATAATCTTGCTGAGTTTTTGGAATGTGCCAAAACCAAAATGACAAAAGTTTTTACCAAACTACTATTATTGAAGAAAAGTTCTCGTATACAATGTTTTTGTTTTTTTTTCTGAGATTCTTATAGCCATAGTTATTGCAAGTCTCGACGATAATTTTAACGGAGAACATTTTGTTCTCACTCATGATCGATTTGGGCTTGTTTTCAAGAACATTTTGTTTTCGCTTCATGAACCGTTCGGGTTTCCTAAAAAAAATTAAAAAAAAGGAATTGATGGAGGCGCTCGCGGGCGTCTCGCACACACACACAACAACACCACCCACTTCTCATTACTGATAGTGGTGAGTGTGTGGGGGGGGGGGGGGGCATGTTGAAATAACAATTATTACTTACCTCAACTGGGACTTGAACGCAGGACCCCGCCGAAGGGTTGTAAGAACACTCACTGACATCGACATCTCAGCCGACACCACCACAGCGTTTCTAGCCAAAGCATAGATTAACTCGAAATTTAAATTGTAGCGAAAGCCATTGGCATTTAAACATGAAACGAGACAGAACGCCAGTAGCCAAGTGGATGTCTCCCATTTCTATTAAAACGCCGAGGTCGGATGTTCGAGTCCCCCGTAGAGGCAACGTTGAATATTTTTATTTTTATTTTCGAGATCGTCTATATTTTACAGGCCATTATTGCGTTCATAAAGTAAATATTAGGTCATAAAAACCAGTTTCTTATGATTCTAGGAATCACTTAAATAAAAAAATGCATTAAAAATAATAAAATATTAAAATTCAAATATTTTCATGAACACTTTTTCTGTTTTCATGACCACGTTCATGTTTCGTGAATAGAAAAAACAGAACGGAATTATAACCATTTGGTGACGATTTTTGAACGTCATATAAGACCACTTAGCCCAGCACATTTAATATGCATACTATTGTCGCACAACCAGCAGGTAACAAACCGAAGTTTTTCCGACTGACTTGCATTCTTTAATGTGCAAGCCTTTTTGCAGCACGACATAATGCACCAAATTTATCAGAGGGCCTCAAAACTAAAGAGAAAGCGGAGCAAAGCGCGTATCAAGAAATCAAAAAAAAAAACAAAAACACCCACAGAGCGCAGTTCGATAGCGAGCCGTCTTAGCTTTGAGAGCAGAGCAACAACAAAGCTGAGTAGGAGTTAAGCACAAAAAGAAAAGAATATGCACAAGCGATCGCACACACAAACCTGTGTAAAGAGGGGGAGTTGCTAAACAAGCAAATCAAAAACACTAACAAAATACACAGCACAGACGCCGCAATAATAAAATTTGATAAATTAGCAATGTTAAGATGCACAACTGAAAAGTAAAGCACATAGCGATAGTGGGCAATACTAATAAAATTAATTACGTTAGATTTGCTACAAAATTGGCACGTTAAACGACGCAAGAAATTAATTGTTGCGGAGCACAAAAAAACACGTCAATTACTCACAAGAGTCTCTCTCTCTCTCTTCCTAAAGCCGGATTGCTTTTTATTAAACAGAGACTTTTCAGACATATGCACTCGAATTTGATCTACCGTTAGGTGTTTTAGTATTTTTGATAAGTATGGTAATATTGCGATCGGCCGATAGTTATTGTCAGGTTTTAGGACAGAAACTATTTTTGCAGATTTCCATATCGCGGGAAAGACAAAACTTGATAGTGAGGTATTAAACACATGAGTTAAATGGAGCGGAATCTTAGGAAGTTTAATTTTTAAGAACTTTGGGATAAATCCGTCAAGCCCAACTGCATTTGATTTTATACATTATACATAAGAACACATTCAAGGTCATCACGTTGGCTAACACATCGTAAGCTAAACTTCAGGGATTTCTGATAGGTTAATAAATTCGCTGTTGAGTTTATCGACATCAATATCAGAAACTATTTCTTGCTTCTGTTTTCCAATACCCACTTTTTGATTTCGCTCCATTTCTGATTGTTTGATATTGCACTTTTGAAATTTATTACAGTAATAAGCACTTCCGTAGGAATTGATTAGTTTGACTTCAGTTATCCTCAGGGTCTTACATTTTTTGATGTGATATTCAGTCCTATACCTTTTCCATTTGTTGGACGCTTTGTGTCGTTTACTTATAGCTATTATGCTTAATGGTGATTCTCTGTATTGGACCAAATTAATTATATAATTGGCTAGTACCAGAATTGTCATTTTTTTTGTTCGAATACGGATAACGACTAATTTTTCATAAAACAATTTTTTTCAAATAATTTAATAAATGATATTTTATTCGAAAAATGTATTTCAAATAAAAATAATCGAAGTTTATTTGCTAAAAAATTTATTCGTGTCAGAATAAATTTTCTGCGAATAATTTGTGTACGAAAAACAAATATTCTGTTATAGCAGCATAAGCCCATCAAACATATCCTTATTATCTTACGCTCAGTTGTGAATGTCCATAACCTTATTGTGAGGGTACACCAACATCCAAACTAGATTTATTCGGTTTATTTTGAAAAATTTTTAATTTTGTCGACAATTGTAGAAAAATAATTTATTCGAAGTGTTATTTTTCGAATAATTTAATTCAAATAACGGATAATTATTACGGATAAATATTTATTTTAAATTAATTCCTATTAAATTTCATAAATAACATTTGATTTCAAATAATTATATAGATGATTTGTTATTCGAATAATGCCAACTCTGGCAATTACTAGTTGGAATTGAAGAACAGGTTCTGCGCAATTGCTCTATTTAAACCATGTTGAAAAATCCACAAAAAGAGCAAGATCTTCTAGGGGCACATTTGCCAAGCTGCCCCGATCTTCAAAGAATGGTTTTCCCAGATGCGTTTCTAAGAAGTGCAGGGCAGTCGAATAGAATGTGTTGGTTGCTTTCAACTTCCTCCTCGTTCCCACAGCTACGGCAGAAGTCGTTGTGGGGCATGCACATCCTGGTGGCCATTTGACCGATGGTGCAGTGCCCCGCTATGACTCCTAACTATCATAGTTCTTATCCTGTTCTTGCTAAAGTGTAGGAGTTGGGAACTTATTTTGGGTGGGTATCTAGGTCGGCAATCAGGCCGCCTGCCAGACAGCATAAATCTCAACTTGGAAACGCCACACAAGTTCGGTATACGGAATGAGAGCGGTGTCGCAAGTTCTTCGGAAAAGATGCATGCTCCTGTGCCTTCTTCCGTTTTTGAAGCGTCAGTGTAGATGGAAAGCTCGTTCTCCCTGATGGTTATGTCTTGCTTCCATTCCTCTCTCTCGGGGAACCGTGTTCCAAAGTTGTCGTTTCATTTCTGAACTGGTATGCAGTAGTCAACTTCCTTTGAATCTGCATTTATTCCTACTTCCTGTAGGATACAGCTGTGACCTAAAGTAGATGCTTTAAAAAGTTTCAGTTCCCGGAGCCTTACTGCACTTCTCGATGCGCTATACTTCAGGAAAGTTTGTACTGGTTCCAGGTTCAAGACTTCATTCAGGGCCGCCTGGGGGGCAGATCTCAGGGATCCTGTAATACCCGGGCAAGCTGCTCTTTCCACTATACCAGCGCTCTATAGGTAAGGCTAGGTCTGATGACCGCTGGGTATAACCAATGACTCATTTGGTCCTGGTGGTTTTAGTGGTTGGAATGATTTGAAAGACCAGATTAGCTTTTCATCAGTGATGATTTCGTCAATCATAGTCGTATCCTTTCCCGAGGTGCGTCGCTAATTTGTAGCTCAGTTTACCAGACCTCTGGTTCAGCATCTAGGAAACCTGGAAAATGAGTGTTCACGAGCAGTTCCAGTTTTTTGCGTATGTTCCGTCCGGGTTACACAGTGACTCCGGGTTGGATGGATCTTTAGCCTGACTACGTCGAAGTCGGGACGCTTCAAGCAAGCAACTTCCTCGCAAAAATTTTCCCCAAGAGTTTTTTCGAATTTGTCGATTTTGCTTTATTGAAGAGCTTCCTCGTTTCCTTTCTAATCTAGCCGAGCTCCGTAGTCCACCACACTTTTTGGTTGGGCTTTGGGGGTCGACCGGGCAGGATTTAAGAAACGCTCTGCTTAGCACGTCTGCAACTCTACATCCGAAGGATTTGTTTAGGTTAGGGTTCCTGTAGGGAGTAGGTTTCTCTCTGCACCAGTTTACATCGAACAGTATCCTGTAGTTGTCCGAAAAGAAGCAGTTGCCAGTTGTCGATGGTCAGAAAGCGTCTGCTTTATGTTATGTCTGCTTTATGTTATGTCTATAACCTGGGCACGATCCTTATTCCGGAAAGTGGGGTGTTCTCCCCTGTTCCAGAATACGGCTCAAAATGTAGTCCAGCAGTCCTCTCCTCTATAGTTAATGCCCGTGCTACCCCATATAGAGTGGTAGGCATTCGGCACTTGCCGAATGAAGGCTCTGATGCTTTCCAATTGTGGATCCTTTTCCTCCAATGGAAGATAGGCCGATTCAAGGTATAGGTTTCCCCTGTTCCTTTACTCGTTCGTCACCACTGTGAGGTCTTTGTCGCTGTAACGAGAAAAGAAAAGCACGTTAAGCTCGGTTCTTACTACGATACATGTTGTTGGCTTACCCACGTTCCTGGGGAAGAGAAGATGGTATCGGCGAGCCCTTAGTTCACGAACCCTTTCTCCCAGGATCCAGGATTCCTGGACGAGTGCAACATCAACCCTCTGGTCCTCAATGAATCGTAGTAGGTCAACAGAGGGTACCATGGAATAATGCACATTAATCTGCACCACCTTATATTGTTCTATTGACCAAACATCCTAGCTCAAAAGTATTGCACGAAGGCAACCCTTCTTCAGGACGAGGCTCTTGGATTCTCCACCAATGTTGATCCAGAGATCCTAGCCGTTTCCTTTGTCGCACGCCAGCCCTCTCAGGATGGTCCACTTGTCGGTTCCGTACTCCTTGTTCTGCCCTTTGATCATGTTTAGTTTGGTTTGGTCCTCCAGGATTGGGGGTGGAATCCATACCTTCATGACCGAACGTACAGGGACATGGTCCAGTGGTACGGCGTCGATCTTTGCACCAGGCCAAAGTTTAATAACGCCGTGTATTGTGTCAAGGGAAATCTCAAGGACACCTTGTTAACATAAGCCACGACCTTAGATACAACTTGCCGCCCTCGAACTCTGCTAGGAACGAATCTACGCCTCGTGTCAAGGCATCGTGGATGGCCTGCATGATGACTCCCTCCAAGATGCGCCAATTCTCAGGTGAAAGCTTTTTTTTCGGGTTTCTTCGCCAATAATGTCTATCTTAAACTACCTTTTTGAGCATAAGAAGGTCTTCTGGTCTACTTTGCTTGTTTTCCGGAGCCTTGAATGAGTCATCCGATCTTTGCCGCTTTGTGTTTCCCTTCCGCTACCCGGTCCCTCCTTTTGGGAAAGTTTGGTCGACGAAGGTGGTGGTCGTCTGCGGTGCTTCTTTGGCTGCCTGCGACGTGGAGGGAGATCCCGTTTTTGTCGCAGTTTCGGGTGCTTCCACTTGTGCCGTCGTACTCTCTGCTGGTGCTTGGTCCGAGCTATCCTTGGACAGCCGGTTGTAGAGGCGTATTTTGTACTCGTGCTTCTTAATGAGGGCCCTCTCTCTTGCGGTCAGCGACTCCGGGGTGCGGCCCTCAAGTGTCTTGAAAAACTTCAGCGATGCCTTGTACCCTTAAGTCCTGTTTGCGGTGAAGAGCACCTACCTTCTTTCTCCAGCTCCATGTCCACCCCATTTTGTCGATGAAGTGCACCTCCACTTTTATACGCATTACACAATGTGAAGACCAAGCGGTTCATCTCCACTCAGGGAAAGCAAAAAAGTAAACATATAAATGAATAAAATATTTCAGTCTGATTTTTAATGTTATTTATATATATATTAAACTCATTTAAATTTAAAACAATTTTAAAGTAGGGACTATAAATGTTCGATACTAAGTTTGATTTACTTTTGTGACTAACGCTTTAAATTATAAGTATGATGTACTTGTAGCGTTAGGAAGATTGCGTTGATTTCTATTCACTAATTCCATACCTAGCGATTCCATGATATCCGTCAAGTGTTTTTCCAAAAGTACCTTGGAGTTAAAGTCCCTCGTTAAAGCAATATCATTATAATTTGAACTAATGTTAGCAATAAGTTAGATCGATATAATTAGTATCGCTGTTAGGTCGATAGATGTAGTCTTTCAATAGCTTAGAATCAACAAGCTGTCTATTGTTAATATTTGGTATCTTATATAATGGATTGGATATCCTGTCTTCTGTTTACATATAATCTTAGCTTTAAGTGATTTTCTTACATAAATTGCAGCCCCACCCGCATGGCCAACATGATCTCAACGATAAACACTAAATTTGTCACAATTAATCAACGAGTCACAGCTTAGACATGCACCATGTTTCTGAAATACAAATCACGTCCACATTAGAGTTAACAAACTAGTAACGGAATTCTTCAATCTGTTTGGACAGACTTTGGGGACTTAATGTGACATATTTGCAACCCTCTTTTTTTAGAAGTAAGTACTCTATTCATTGCATGACTGTTCGAATTAGAGTTGCTTATATTATCAATTATGGGCAAAGTTAATTCGGACTATCAGAGGCGGACGCATTATTATAAACCAAAAATGTAAGTGTAAATAAAAGCGAGAAAGCTAAACTACCTTCGTCCATTTTCTGACCAATCGTTCGTATGGGAGCTATATAGAGTCATCCGATTTGGAAGAAAATTTGTGTATTAGGCAGAGCTCCCAAAAATTGTCCCCATTTTACAGGCAGTCTCTTTTTTCACAAAGCAGTCTATGCTCAACCTGTGTTCACTGTCCCCGTGAGACACTTTTCTGTTCAGAATCTGACGAAAGTGTATTTTGCCTTTAAGTCTGTAAGCTTGTCTTAATTTCGTTCGTAATGAGTCGTGATATACATAAAAAAGTGCACTTTATTTTTATACCCTTGCGCAGAGGTTATATTGAAATTGTCCAGATGTTTGTAACGCATAGAAGGAAGCATTTCCGACCACATAAAGTATATATATTCTTGATCAGCATGACGAGCTGAGTCGATATAGCCATGTCCGTCTGTCGGTCTGACCGTCTGTCCTTCTGTTTCTATGCTATATCCTCCGTCAATTTTAAAGCTATCGCCACCAAACTTTGCACGAAGTCTTCTGGTCCAAATACGCTGCACATTTGTCGCAACCGGCCGGATCGGATGACTATAACATATAGCTGCCATAGGAACGATCGGTCGGTTTCTAGTGAGAAAAATTTGTTTTGTTTTTTACGCAATCGTCTCCAAACTCAGTATTTACTAGTTTTTAATGCTTCTCCATAATTCTGCCAAATTTGGTCGAAATCGGACATCTACATAGTATAGCTGTCATACAAAAGTAGAGTCAGAAAAGTAGTCTTATTGGGAAAAACTTATTTGTTATCAGTGGACATGTCCTTCAAATTAGTTAAAAACGTGCTGCAAGGGTATACAAACTTCGGCCGATCCGAAGTTAACTTTTCTCTGTTTTTTAAATTTGACAATGAATTATGTATGTAGAACAAAATTATCTGGCCACTAAATTACGAATTTGAGGCGGCATTTGAAGCCTTAGCATCGGGAAGTGTTCGAAGGTTTAAATGAAGATGAAAACTCCGGTTTGCAGAAAAATGCAATGATAAGGAAAATATCATACAAGGCAAATGAAGAAGCAATAACTGCGTATGTCGTGAAAATGGTTACCACTGACGGCAGACCGTTTTTACTTTTATGGCCGGCTCTCACTACAGAACATTCTTGAATTCCTGCATTCTTGTGTCGCATGCAACTTTCACGCCATACAAAAAAGCGGCTTGTGGTAGCAAGCCAATTGCATCCAATTTGGATGCGGTTCGAGTAGTGACTTGACAGGGTATCGATATTTTTGCCTATAGTAGTGGAATCGTTACAACCAGCACTAACAAAAGCAATAAACAGCTTAAGAACTTTAAGCGCAAAATTACAAAAAAAAAATCGAAAGGGCAAAACAAGCAGATAAAATGAATTATTATATTAGGCTGCTGTTTAAAGCCAAATAGTAATTTTTTTAAGTTTAAATATGAAGCTTTGTAACAAAATACAGGAAAAAACCGTGATAATCAAATTCAAGAAAATTTAATTTGTATATTTGTATTCTCTGCAATATATGCAGCAAGTGCAATAACATTGCATCGTCGTTATTCAAAGCTATTAATGGAAAACCATCATCTAAATTCGTTTGACTTGCACTAAATTATCTTTTCACAATGTCAACAAATCCCAGTCAGCTCTTCAGTGGATGCAAGAACACATGAATGCAAGAATGTTGCCAATGCGAACACCTTTTCGCATCTTTTTGATAAATCGTGATGGCAATGACAAAATCACGGCGGTGAGAACCAAGCAAAGGCAAATGACTTCGCGAAATTCTAAACCCCTTACATAATGCCCTAAAGGTGACTCCGATAACTTCCCGAAATAAAATGGATCATGTCCGAATAAAAGAGCCGTCCATAAAGCCATCAGGGCTTCCGTAAAGCGCAAGCTCACATCGCTCAAAATAGATGTTGCGTCGAGACTTGAAAAATCCATTTTGGGAGTCAATTTGCAAATGATTAATTCCATACTATGATTAGTTAGGCTGCCTTTACACAGCCTGACACATGAGACATGACGATAAAGAAATGAGAATTGAGAAATGAGATTCCATTTACACTGAATGTCATGTCATCATGTGTTATAAAATGTGTTCAAGTTGAGGCACTAGATCAATCTGTGAACCTGTGAAAAAATTGTGTTTTTAGTTCTCATTGATTCGTCAAGATATAAAAATGAAGTCTGAAGTTCAGGGCCAGCTGGTAGCGGCAATGTCAGCGTTGGTATGGGTTATATTGCTGTTGACGACGAAGAGGACGAGCCGAAATCCAAGCGCTCTTGCTGGGTGGACGAGCTAAACTTAACTCGCCCAAGAGGGAAAGTTCGCCAAATTAAATGGTGAGCTCAGAAGCATTCCAGGAAAGTTTAAAAACTTTTTGAGACTGAGCGCCAAAACATTTGACGAGCTGGTGGCAAAGGTTGGGCCCCTAATTAAAAAAAAACGAGAAAGCTGAGCTAACTTCGTCTGTGCCTAAGTTTTTATACACTTGCAAATGCTTTCTTAAATATTTTCAATTAAATACTCTTTTTCCCATTTTCCGACCGATCGTTCGTATGGGAGCTATATGATATAGTCATCCGATTTGGCCAAAAATATGATTAATTATGTAAAAGCATGTGAAACAAACAAGTACAAAATTGCAGGATGCTACCATTAAAAACAAAAAAGTTTTTCTAACTAGTATTAGTAGTTTGCAGCAAAAAGAAAACTCTTTCAAAATTTCAGCTCCATAGCTTTAAAACTGAGAGACTAGTTCGCGTAGAAACAGACAGACAGACAGACAGACGGACAGACGGAAAGACGGACGGACGGACAGACGGACGGCACAAAGCTCAATCGACTCAAATCGTCACCCTTATCAAGAATATATATAGTTTATGGGGTCGGAAATGAATATTTCTAAGCGTTGCAAACTTCTGGGCAAAATTATCAGCCATGCTCCCATTTTTGCTTTCGCAAAAACTTTGCGATTTGATCACCAAATCGTAAAAGTTGGTGCTCCGACATTCGGAAATCGCAAAGTTTTGCCGTTATTAAACCGGCGACATCTGAGTCCGTGAAATGAAAAGTAAATGCAAAATAAAGGTTGATGCACAAACAGACAGCCCACGGAACTATTTTTATTCAGTTCTTTAATCTTTTTAGATTTGTCTTACGGACTCATCCACTCAATTCGCAATGAGGCAATATTTTAAACAATATATTTAATAGAGATACACAAAATTGAGCGACATGGCAAACTGCTCACAATAACAACAATTTGCGATTTGGCCGTGGTAAATATCGATATATGACTATCGATAGCATGAGTAGTGGCGCTCATCAGCTGTTTTAGTTATGTGAAATGACACAAAACAAGTTGGGAATGGAACATTATCGATGACAAAAACTGGCGAATTTCGGAGCGCTCTAAACTGAAATGGTACGAATTTGCTGAAATCGCAATTCGCAAAAATAAGTGAAATCCGGAGCATGGCTGTATAATACCCTTTGCAAGGGTATAATAAAACAAATTGGCGAGACCCAATATCACCGGGTGAAAGACTTGCGGTAACGCAAAGGGCTCAGTTTTTTTCTCAAAAAATAATTGTGGATGTTCTACAAGCCATTAGTAAGCTGTGTGAAACTAGGCAAGAAGTTTGATGAAAGGATCGCTAACTTGGCAACAAAGGAAGATATTGGGGAGCTTAAGCAGGACGTAGGAGGCCTCACGTATCAGCTGGGAGGAGTACATGATCGCCTGAAATTAAATGGTGAGCTCAGAAGCATTCCAGGAAAGTTTAAAAACTTTTTGAGAATGAGCGCCAAAACATTTGACGAGCTGGTGGCAAAGGTTGGGCCCCTAATTAAAAAAAAACGAGAAAGCTGAGCTAACTTCGTCTGTGCCTAAGTTTTTATACACTTGCAAATGCTTTCTTAAATATTTTCAATTAAATACTCTTTTTCCCATTTTCCGACCGATCGTTCGTATGGGAGCTATATGATATAGTCATCCGATTTGGCCAAAAATATGATTAATTATGTAAAAGCATGTGAAACAAACAAGTACAAAATTGCAGGATGCTACCATTAAAAACAAAAAAGTTTTTCTAACTAGTACTAGTAGTTTGCAGCAAAAAGAAAACTCTTTCAAAATTTCAGCTCCATAGCTTTAAAACTGAGAGACTAGTTCGCGTAGAAACAGACAGACAGACAGACAGACGGACAGACGGAAAGACGGACGGACGGACAGACGGACGGACAAAGCTCAATCGACTCAAATCGTCACCCTGATCAAGAATATATATAGTTTATGGGGTCGGAAATGAATATTTCTAAGCGTTGCAAACTTCTGGGCAAAATTATCAGCCATGCTCCCATTTTTGCTTTCGCAAAAACTTTGCGATTTGATCACCAAATCGTAAAAGTTGGTGCTCCGACATTCGGAAATCGCAAAGTTTTGCCGTTATTAAACCGGCGACATCTGAGTCCGTGAAATGAAAAGTAAATGCAAAATAAAGGTTGATGCACAAACAGACAGCCCACGGAACTATTTTTATTCAGTTCTTTAATCTTTTTAGATTTGTCTTACGGACTCATCCACTCAATTCGCAATGAGGCAATATTTTAAACAATATATTTAATAGAGATACACAAAATTGAGCGACATGGCAAACTGCTCACAATAACAACAATTTGCGATTTGGCCGTGGTAAATATCGATATATGACTATCGATAGCATGAGTAGTGGCGCTCATCAGCTGTTTTAGTTATGTGAAATGACACAAAACAAGTTGGGAATGGAACATTATCGATGACAAAAACTGGCGAATTTCGGAGCGCTCTAAACTGAAATGGTACGAATTTGCTGAAATCGCAATTCGCAAAAATAAGTGAAAACCGGAGCATGGCTGTATAATACCCTTTGCAAGGGTATAATAAAACAAATTGGCGAGACCCAATATCACCGGGTGAAAGACTTGCGGTAACGCAAAGGGCTCGTTTTTTCTCAAAAAATAATTGTGGATGTTCTACAAGCCATTAGTAAGCTGTGTGAAACTAGGCAAGAAGTTTGATGAAAGGATCGCTAACTTGGCAACAAAGGAAGATATTGGGGAGCTTAAGCAGGACGTAGGAGGCCTCACGTATCAGCTGGGAGGAGTACATGATCGCCTGAAAGGCTAGAAATAGAAAATGTGGCACTTCGGCAGGAAATGGAGAAATTAAAGGCAGAAAAACAAGATGAGCAGAAAGAACTGCAACAATTATCAGCCCTTAGCAGAAGGAAAAAAATGCTGTATTCAAGGGGCTGCCAAAGACGGACAATCCTTCCGCAGCAGTAAGTGTGATCTGCAAAGATAAATTAAAAATACAACATATTAAAATATTGGAAGCTCGACTATTACTTGAACGAAATAGCAAAACAAATGTGTTGGCCGAAATGGAGTCTGCAGAAATGGCCAAACATCTATTTGCCAGCACCCGAAAAATTGCAGGGACAGCGTTTTATATTGAAAAGGATCTCAGCAATGCACAGCAAAAAGAGAAAGGTGCCCTTCTTCAACTAAAAAGAGAACTTCTGGCTCTAGACAACACCAAAAAAGTAATCGTGAAAAATGCTAGCATCCGAGTGGGAACGAAATGGTTGGCGTATGAACACAACAAAGTTTTCGTCTTGGAAGGTCAACCTGCGGATAGCGTTTTGAAAACTATTTGTGGATATTTTCTAAAGATAATCGACATCCTATATACGTCTCTTTTAGAAAAGAAGTCCCAGTCAAAAAACTAATAAATATTACAAATAAACTCAACAAAATAGTAACCATATTGTACTACTTACTCCACCTATTGAAAAATTTAAAGTACTGTGCTATTATGTAGCAGGGTTAAAAAATAAGTTGGCGCAACACCACTTTTTCGAATACATTTATGAGCATGATATGTTTTTCTTATCGGAGACCTTTTTTGAGCAACCACTCGATCCCATCGAAACAAAGCTCAACGATTTTAAGATTAACTGGGTGGCGGCGATCAAAATATACAGACGAGGAAGAGCAAGCGGCGGATCTCTATTTGGAATCAAGAACCACCTGCACACTAGTGTTGGCGCAAACTACACCACATCTGTAAGACAAACTATAGTCGAAATTAGCATAAAAATAACGTTAAATCATATATCATTCCCGAGTATAGTATTAACTGCAGCAACTGGAGCTCGGAAATGAGAAAGTTAAAGTTATATTTGGAAATGTTTGAAAATAATAATGTGATGATTGTAGGAGACTGAAATGTTCGAATAGGTAGCGAACGGATATGGGGATATAACCCTTTCCTTGACAATCACCGTTTCAAGGAGAGGGCAAAAGCAATCAATTGGAGGAGCTTTGCAGCTTTTGGGCCTTTTGTTCCTCAACGGCAGAACAGATGGTGATCCAGAGGGAAATGTCAGCTTTATACGCGGCGCTGCTAGTTTTCTTATAGATTACTGCTAAGCAAAAGCCAGTTGGTTACAAAACATACTGGATTTGAAAGTTGGCGATCAAATATATTCCGATGTCACTGTCCAGGCTAGTGGAAACGACCACTCACAAGCCAGCGAGCTCCAGCTTCTACACAAATTTATGCGGACTGAACGGCACTCGGGATTGTATAAACATAATCTGGATTCTGTCGTGGATACGGTAGATGAGGCAAGCTTCGCCTCAAAATGCAATAGCAACAAGAAGAAAAGTCGGTCAAGCCCGACTATAGCATACTCTGTACCAAGAAAATTTGTCTTTTGATCATAACTCGAAAATCGATAAGTTATCCTAATAACTAAATATGTCCAGAAGGAACAAGCCATCTATCTTCAAATCTGTGGGAGATATGACGTTTTTTCTAAACTGCGGGGGCGGGAGGGGGCGTGGCCAAAATTGAAAATAAACTTGATCTGCCTGCAGACATAAGAAGCATATGTCCCATACACGTCAAACCTCTATCTCTTACCATCTCTGAGATCTGTGCGTTCATACGGACAGACAGACAGACGGACAGACGGACATGGCTATATCGACTCGGCTGTTGATGCTGATCAAGAATATATATACTTTATGGGGTCGGAGATGATTCCTTTTGGATGTTACATACTTTTGCACAAACTTATAATACTCTATGTACCTTCGGTACAGAGTAAAAAAATATTTGCTGGAATACTTCTTCGTAGACTAACACTCTAGGTTTTTTTTTTTTTTATATTTATTTATTTATTTAGTTCAGGGATGCAAACCAATCTATAACAATTACTGGTTCGGTTCGGTTAATTACACGGTTTTTGGAACTGACTGAACCGTAGTTCCGGTTCGGTTCAGTGGTTAACAAAGGTACATTGTGACTTTTGCACACTTTCAAATTGAATTCCTATAATCCATTTGAATATCTTTAAAACCCTTTGAAGAATGTCGCAAATATTATATATTGTGCCAGATTTAAAAGATTCGTCTATAAGATCCTAGAGGAATGATCTTTGAAAACAGAGAATGTCGGCCAGAAAAGATTAGAATAGAAAAGTATAAAAACTCTCCTGGTTAGCATTGAATTAAGGTGAATGTATTACAGAAAATTCCAAATATTGTCCACTAGAGGAAAGAATGTTCATTGATGGTACGTATATTAAGAGATCGAAGAGCAATTACAGAAGTCTTTCAGAATTACTTGTTCTTAAATTTTCGTTAGGTCATCCTTAAAAGTTACGGCATAGGTAAGAATGTAGAGAGTCGAACGATATGTAGAAAAATTGTCTTGGGGAAACGATTCAAATCCCCAAAATAATAAGTATCATTGGCTAGAGGAAAGCGACTCCCGTCTTAAAACTCGTCAGAGCGCTGAACCGAACCGAACCGTTTTTATTTGTGGTTTCGGGTTCGGTTCATCAATTCTTAAAGGAAGCCGGTTCGGTTTGTGGTTCGGTTCACCGGCTGGAATAAGCGGTTCGGTTCGGTTCAAAACCGGTTCGGTTCAGAACCGGTTTGCATCCCTGATTTAGTTACCCTAATATTAAATTATTACAGCTTTTATTACTTTTTATAGCTAACTTTTACTGTAGGGGGGAACAATCTAGGTGGAAAGGGAAAGCTTCATGAGCGATCTTCAAGCTGGTTTTCGCAAAGGATATTCGACAGTAGATAACTAATTCTGCCTGGGCAGTATCGCCCGCACTTACATCGACAGCGGTAGAGCATTATACGCCTTTTTCATCGACTTTAAAGCTGCGTTTGACTCGATAGATAGAAATCTTTTATTCTCAGCAAACTCAGCAACATCGGAATGTCTTCAAATATAAGAGCTCTCTTGCAAAGTCTGTACACCGGCAACACCGCCTCGGTATGGGATGGCAATACCCTCTCTGCAGCTTTCAGCACGGAATCTTGGGTGAACCCTTTACTCTTTGCGTTATATTTGGATGATCTTACATAATGTCTGCCAGGCGGCATCACCTTCAGTAACCTAAAAATAAAGGCTCTGATGTACGCAGACGATATTGTCGTTCTGGCGGAGTCACCAAGCTCGCTCCAACATATAATTAACGCAGTACAAAGCAATTGTAGTACATGGGCTCTGTCAATCAACATATCGAAGTCAAGTCTGAATTTTTGAGAAACATTGGAGGAGACTTGCCGGAAATGAAAAGTGGTTCCTAGGACGTGAAAGATTAGAGGTTGTCAAGGGATACAAATATCTGGGAGTGCTTATCACTTACAATGTTAGATACAAAAAACACCTTGAAGAAAAACTGTCGCAGGCAAAGGTAGCAATAAACAGCACATGGAAGTCTTAATTATGCAGAAAAAATGTGCACCACAGCGTAAAGTACAAACTTTTAGAGGCCACTGTGAGAGCTGTTATGTGTTATGCAAGCCGAGTTTGAGGCACGAGAATAGAACACGAGGAGGTTGGAAAACTCTTACGTTTTTTAATCAAAAAAATGTTCTGCCCCCCACAATATGTCCCTAACCGCATTTTGATGCTGGAAACTGGACTGTCGCAGCTTTACACCTATACTCTGGATATAAATGTCAACAGTATTATGAAAGCCCTAAGCATGCCTAGCTTCCGCATCCCAAATATAGTCGCTAGGCGGCTACTAAGCCAGCGAAAACAATGCTTTGTGAGTTGGACTGCACTAGCAACAGAGCACAACGAGACGCTGGACTTATCGAGCACCCACGGAATTGGTGTTTGGAGAACCAGGTTAATAAATAAGATTGATCAATCGTATAGACGTAGATGGCCAGCTGAAACAGAAGCAAGCACGTCAATATATATAAGTATATAAAGAATTAGAGATCAACCTAGGAAGTGAAAATTACACAAGGTGTAATAAGAGCGAAAAAGAGGATGAGTACAATTTTTTGGAAAAGTGTCCCATACTAAAGGAACCAAGATTTCAGCTTTTTGGAAGAGTAGAATAGAGTAACACTGAAATACTAGAGATTCTGATCGGAAAATCATGGGAATTGCTGGCCAAATATGTGTCAACAGCTATGGGCAACAGCCAGCGTATCTGAAATGGATATTTTTAAACACTAATATTTAACAAACAAACACTTAAACTTAAACAACGAGAAAATGAGGAAAATGTAAAAAATTATGTATTGTAATGGGCTGCTGGCAAATGCCAAGCCAAAGCGAATACTTACCTTTGTCAAACATACATGTACCCACTCAAATAAATATATTTGACTTTTTCATTTGCAAAATTTCAGCTCGATAGCTTCAAAACTGAGAGACTAATTTGCGAAGAAACAGACAGACAGACGGACGGACAAAGCTCAATCGACTTAGCTCGACACCCTGATCATTAATATATATAGTTTATTGGGTCGGAAATGAATATTTCTATGCGTTGAAAGCTTCTGCGCAAAGTTAAATTATCCTTGCAAGGGCATAATAAAGATGAAAATATAATAAGGTGTAAATCAAAAATCTACATTTAACTTAAGTTGTTGGACTTCCAGTAAAATTTGTCGGAAGCATAACCATTGTACCAAATTCAAGTACACTTCTGTAGTTCTGAACAGCATATCGAAGATGTACATAATCGTCATCCCCAAGGTTTTTTTTGATTCAAGCGGATCAAAAGAAGTCACAGTTGACATTTTAGAATGTTACGTGTTTGATTATTTCTAATCATACTTCGGTACGCATAAAAGCCATGGAGGATGCTTTTTTATTTGTTGATGCTCCAGTAATTGGTTCACACTGCATTACGTTAAAATTTTATCCATCCCCTCGCTTTCTAAAAACTATTGGAAACTGTAAAGCATCATGCGATTTGTGTGTTTCCTCGTTGTTAGGTTGAATTTTGCCTGCGAAGTATAATATCTCGGTTTGAGTAGTATGCTGTTCCAACAATTACAATTGCAACTTCATTGGTAGTTGGAGCGTTAAATCTTTTTTCATGTTCCTCTGGATGTCTTCCATCTGCTCGAATTACGGCTTTCAAATCGTCAGAGGGCCTTTGTTCCAATGAAGTTTTAAATAGTTGCACTAATTTGTTGGGCTAATAAAATAATCTTTGAAGACTTAAAATCGTTTTACGCTTTGTTCCTGGAGCGATAGCACAACGTTGAGCAGGTTAATAAATCTCATCTCCAATGAAGTAAACTTGTAAAAATTTGTGTTCATTGTTCGGAGGGGGATGAAGGGATCCTATACTGTGATACACCAGCCCTTTATCTTTAAAGGTGGGCATAAATATTAAATCATTTACAAATTTTACTGCTTCAGAAGACGTCATCTGAAATCATTTGTAGGAAGTGCTTGGACAAAGCAGTAGTTCAATCAAAGTATAACAGGTGGACGCTCGAGTTCGAACTCCACTGAGGCGATTTTCAGTTTCTTCAGATGTTTCACCTGCTCGTTGAGATAGACGTTGCTGATGCTAAATTCTAGCTCCTGGAGCACTTAGCCCAATATAAGATTTCATTGGAAGCATAGTCCTCACAAATAAATATCAAAGTTTTGAATTTTATATGCCTTCCTCACTGAAGCACATTTTCAAAAAAGTTATCGTCATCTCTGAAAATGTAGTTTGCTGTCCTCATTGTGTTGCTTCTGCATTTGCATTTTCAGAACAACTGTTCTTTGTTGACAATTAACAAACTGTCAGTGAAAAATACAAATTGTTAATGGATAATCAATTGGACATTATTTCGATGATTCACACAGAAAAGTTAATGTTGGCAAGAGTCTGGAGTGCTTCCACGTCGTGCTCATGGAAAACCATCGGCAAAATTCATTCCGCAGTGTCGGGACAGGAAAAGGATGTACCCCAAAACTCAAGCGAGTTCTTCAAGGAGAGGTGTGAGAGAAGCGCATTAAATATTTTGGTGACTCGATGGCCTAGGCTGGCAAGGAAAGACACACCATTTGAGTGGCTATACTACCGGACAAAAGGATTGCAACTGCGTTATATTGGGCTTCTCCACAGAATACCGAAAAGTTGACTGTTCGGTATTTCAAAAACAATTTTGAACGACTTCTGCCGAGAAGTCATCATCCAGTTGGCAGATGAGTTTTGGCCACAAAACTACATGACACAGGAGAAGGATTTTGAGGGCGTGAAGGGGTTCCAAAAGTTAGGATTCCCTAGTGCTTTGGCGCAATGTTTGACCCAAGTACATCTTGTCCGCATCAAATTCAGTTGTTTTGTTATTTTATTAATAGTGATGGGCACCATGTTTATCGACAAAAAATAGTCCACAGTCGAATAGAAACTATCGAACAATCGAATACATAGCGAGTAATGCGACTACATTTTTGTAAAATGTACTTTTCTGCCATCTCATGTGGCCTACTACAAAAATTTACAGTTTGGCCAAAATGCGAAAATGCGAAAATGCTAAATGCAGTTGTAGTGGCGACGGCAATTTAGGGCGAATTTTCTACATAAATTTGTCTTTATTTCAGAGCACAATTCTTAATGGTTTTTCTAAATTTAGGAAATGTGCTTTCTTAAATTTAGGGCGTTTGACTAAATTCAATGGTAGTCCCGTTATTCTAAGACACCGTTTAATGTATATCTATACCCGTTTCTCGTAGAGTAAAAAGGGTATACTAATGTAGTGCAAATATATGTAACAAACAGAAGGAAGCATCTCCGACCCCTAAAAGTATATATACTCTTGATCAGCATTAATAGTCGAGTCGATACAGCCATGTCCGTCTATCTAGAAGACCTAGAGCATCCAAATTTTAGATGTAGGCTTCTATTGTCTGTCTCCAGCCCCCGCAATAAGAAATGTGGAATATCTCCTAAAAATTTTAAGATATCGGCTCATATTTTGCAGTGCAGAGTATGTGCCCAAGATCTACAATGGGTTAAAAAAAATGTCTAAGTCAAGAAATTCTCTTTAAATTAAGAAAAGTAAATACATTTTTTGAGTGTGATATTTGGCACATACACTACACTGCAAAATATGAAGTATCTTAAAAGGGCACTGCCGAATAAGCCTGGGGAAAGTGCCCCACCAGATTTTTAAATATTTGGTATCAGTGATTGTAGCTATTGTGTTGGAGGGTATGGACATCGAATTTCACGTCAATAAGTTTATTGGTTGACTAGTAATCTGCAGAAATACATAAACATAAATAATTAAATATCTGGTCTTTTATCACGTTTTATCATGCAATGTTGACTGAAAATTAATAAGATTTCACTCACTTAGCCGTTATACTCAATTTCGACGCAACGGAATATGAGGTCACAGAGAGAGACGCACAGTGGCGAGAAACGTGAGTCATCTTAAAAAAAACATTAGCTCAAGGTCCGGGATTGTCCTGAGGCCATAAGCAATAACATTGCGGCTGGACATAAGCTCGAGAGCGGTGAAACAATAACAAAAAAAAACGAGAGCGTAAGTTAAAATCGGCCCTGCCCGACTTCGAAATACCCGTTACTCAGTTCAATTAGTGTTTAATAACCTCATGCGGCTCGGATAAGTATGCAACATTTGTTTAGCTCGGCCATTTATTATCCGATCCTGAAAATTTGTGAGATTGTAGATATTGGCCACATAGACTACACTGCAAAATCTGAGCTCGATATCTTAAAAATTGTGGGAGTTATGCAACATTTTTCATTGCGGGGGCCGGAGGGGGCGTAGCCAAAATTTGAAGCAAATTTGATCTGCCTACAGTCTATACTAGCTTACATCTAAAATTTGGTTGCTCTAGCTCTTCTAGTCTCTGAGATATAGGTGTTCATACAGACTGACGGACGGACGGACATGGCTATATCGACTCGGCTGTTGATGCTTATGAAGAATATATATACTTTATGATATCGAAGATGCTTCCTTCTCCCTGTTACATACATTTGCGCGACTTTAGTATACCCTTTTTACTCTACGAGAAACGGGTATAAAATCAAGAATAAAATATGCAAAATAATTGTCCAGAGGCCAATAGCAATGACATTGCGGTCGTACAGAAGCCTTGATTATAGATCCTGGTTTTAGTTCCATTTAAAAAAAATAGCTTTTTGCGATATTTTCTAGATCATATGTAAATAAACATTATGAGAGATACAATAAAGCCATTCTTGTGTGAAACCATGGAGAAGTCTTTGCTTTCTCCCCGAAGCAAAACAACACGTTTGAGAGGCACCTCTTTAGGAACATAAACCCAAGTAGCGGTGAGACGTTCGCTTATTATTTTTTGCGGTTGCGTCAGCTAAAAAAATTATTGGCGCATGCTGAACTAAAGGCGACTACCATTGAATTTAGTGAAACGAACTAAATTTAAGAAAGCACATTTCCTAAATTTAGAAAAACCATTATGAAATGTGCTCTGAAATAAAGACAAATTTATGTAGAAAATTCGCCCTAATGTGCTGTCCTCACTACAACTGCTTTTAGCAAGGTCAAACATCGCACCAAAGCACTAGGGAATCCTAACTTTTGGAACCCCTGCACGCCCTTAAAATCCTTCTCATGTGTGATGTAGTTTTGTGGCCAAAACTCATCTGTCAATTGTTTTAGAAATACCGAACAGTCAACTTTTCGGTATTCTGTGGAGAAGCCCAATATAACGCAGTTGCAATCCTTTTGTCCGGTAGTATAGCCACTCAAATTGTGTGTCTTTCCTTGCCAGCCTAGGCCATCGAGTCACCAAAATATTTAATGCGCTTCTCTCACACCTCTCCTTGAAGAACTCGCTTGAGTTTTGGGGTACATCCTTTTCCCACAATTTGCCGATGGTTTTCCATGAGCACGATGGAATATATGGACATGGAAGCACTCCAGACTCTCGCCAACATTAAATATTCTGTGTGAATCATCGAAATAATGTCCAATTGATTATCCATTATCAATTTGTATTTTTCAATGACAGTTTGTTAATTGTCAACAAAGAACAGTTGTTCTGAAAATGCAAATGCAGAAGCAACACAATGAGGACAGCAAACTACATTTTCAGAGATGACGATAACTTTTTTGAAAATGTGCTTCAGTGAGGAAGGCATATAAAAATCAAAACTTTGTTATTTATTTGTGAGGACTATGCTTCCAATGAAATCTTATATTGGGCTAAGTGCTCCAGGAGCTAGAATTTAGCATCAGCAACGTCTATCTCAACGAGCAGGTGAAACATCTGAAGAAACTGAAAATCGCCTCAGTGGAGTTCGAACTCGAGCGTCCACCTGTTATACTTTGATTGAACTACTGCTTTGTCCAAGCACTTCCTACAAATGATTTCAGATGACGTCTTCTGAAGCAATAAAATTTGTAAGTGATTTAATATTTATGCCCACCTTTAAAGATAAAGGGCTGGTGTATCACAGTATAGGATCCCTTCATCCCCCTCCGAACAATGAACCCAAATTTTTACAAGTTTACTTCATTGGAGATGAGATTTATTAACCTGCTCAACGTTGTGCTATCGCTCCAGATTCAAAGCGTAAAACGATATTAAGTCTTCAAAGATTATTTTATTAGCCCAACAAATTAGTGCAACTATTTACAACTTCATTGGAACAAAGGCCCTCTGACGATTTTAAAGCCGTAATTCGAGCAGATAGAAGACATCCAGAGGAACATTAAAAAAGATTTAACGCTCCAACTACCAATGAAGTTTCAATTGTAATTGTTGGAACAGCATACTACTCAATCCGAGATATTATACTTCGCAGGTAAAATTCAACCTAACAACGAGGAAACACACAAATCGCATGATGCTTTACAGTTTCCAATAGTTTTTTGAAAGTGAGAGGATGGATAAAGTTTTAACGTAATGCAGTGTAAACCAATTACTGGAGCATCAACAAATAAAAAAGCATCCTCCATGGCTTTTATGCGTACCGAAGTATAATTAGAAATCATCAAACTAATAACATTCTAAAATGTCAACTGTGACTTTTTTTGGTCCGCTTGAATCAAAAGAAACTTTGGGTTGACGAATATGTACATCTCCGAGATGCTGTTCAGAACGACAGAAGTGTACATGAACTTGGTACAATGGTTATACTTCCGGCAAATTTTAATGGAAGTCCAACCCATTTGTTCGTCAACTAAGGGGACTAATCTTTCTAAATATAACGTTCACCTGCAATCCAACTTGGACAGAAATTAACAACTTGCTTTTCAGCATTCCACACATAGAAGGCGAAATCTTACAGCTGATGTTCAATAGCCTATGTCAGGAGCTTAAACTTAATTCGGCGACTTCGCTTAGAGACACTTTTAGGCTTAGACCGAACAGGGTGGGGCATTCCGTTGTCGACCCAATAATTATTGCAAGAACCGAGCACGTGCGAGAGTAATGGTGCATTCAGTCGGTGCTTATCGGTGTAAAAAAAAGCATCAATTAAATCTAACAATGCTCGGCTACGATTCCCCTACCCCCAGTTTTTTGAACGAGCAGCTCACTATAGCCAATTCCGAAATTTTCAAAGAGGCAAAGAAGCTTAAGAGACAGAAGCTGCTGACTACAAAGAACCTCACGCTTCAAGAGTACGCGAAACACTGATCGTTTTAATTACTTTGCTGAGTGTGCGCCACCGCGAGCTTAATTGTGTCGCACGTGCAGTAGTGCATGTAGTGCATATAAAGCTTTCGACAGGCTTAAATGATTTGATTGCATAAGCTTTCTTCACTACAAGCGGAGTTGCAAGCTGCTGCTGCCGCTCGCCTTAACGATGTGACTGCTGACTGTAAGAGCGCTGGATCGGAGAGCAGAGAAAATACCTTTTGCTCTGAAAAATGCTCTCTCACTTGGACCTCTCATTACATTTTTATTATCACTATTATTTGCTCTTTGTTTTTCGTTACATGTTTGCTCTTTAAGTCTTAAGGTAGATTTTTGCTTTATACCTTATTATATTGCAGAGGGTATATTGAAATTGTCCAGATGTTTGTAACGTATAGAAGGAAGCATTTCCGACCACATAAAGTATATATATTCTTGATCAGCATGACGAGTCGATATAGCCATGTCCGTCTGTCGGACTGACCGTCTGTCCGTCTGTTTCTATGCTATCTCCTCCGTCAGTTTTAAAGCTATCGCCACCAAACTTTGCACGAAGTCTTCTGGTCCAAATACGCTGCACATTTGTCGCAACCGGCCGGATCGGATGACTATAACATATAGCTGCCATAGGAACGATCGGTCGGTTTCTATTGAGAAAAACTTTTTTTGTTTTTTACGCAATCGTCTCCAAGCCCAGTATTTACTAGTTTTTAATGCTTCTCCATAATTCTGCCAAATTTGGTCGAAATCGGACATACAAAAGTAGAGTCAGAAAAGTAGTCTTATTGGGAAAAACTTGTTTGTTATCAGTGGACATGTCCTTCAAATTAGTTAAAAAACGTGCTGCCAGAGTATACAAACTTCGGCCGAGCCGAAGTTAACTTTCCTCTATTTTTATCTTTATTATACCCTTGCTAGGGTTTTCTAATTTTGCTCAGAAGCTTGCAACGAATAGAGAGCGTGATGCAACAAAACATTTGGGGCGGCGTCAGTGTGATGCGTACTTTTGCCAAAAGCTTACGCTTTAAAAGTACGCGCAGCACTGAACGTGAAGGTACTTCGCAGATAGCTCTGCCACTTTACCTCTCTTGTTGTATCATGCAAGAGAGCAAGCAAACAAGAGAGTGACACGAAGTGGCCGTGACTACTGAACTTGAGTAAGCAAAGAGGGTAGGTTGCAATGAGAGAGTCAGTCGGTGCCGAAATCTCGCAAACTTCACACGCATTAAGAAAAGAATCAACTCATTAAAGTTTACACACACACACACCCATCATTGTTTAAGTATAAATATATCCATATACAATAAATAATCAATATAATAATCATCATAATAACAACAAAGGAAGGAAAACTGTGTTTAAAAGTCGTCAACTTGCATTAACAATTTGAGCAGCAAAGCGAACGACAAGAAGTTTAAATGGGCAAATACTTGAGTGCGAAAGAGACAAAGCTATTGTGCGGCGAAAAGAAGTTTCTGGAAATTTAAAGAAATTGTGAAATCGAACGGCAAAACAGGCAGCGAGAAACCGACTCAAGCGCAGCGAAAATGACGAAGTCAAAAGAAACGTCGCTAGCAACGAAGAAAATGCGAGAGCGAGAGAGAGGAATCTGTTTAGAGAGAGACACAGAGAGCGATATGGTGGCAAACAGACAGCATAAGCAAGAGGCTGGTACGTTGTGCTGTGGTGAGCTGACCAAGGAACGTGTGGCAGAAACGGATGCAGAGAGATCGCTGGTATATCAGTCGTCATCTTGCTTTCATTGCGGACGTACGTCTAATTATGCCTTCTCTTATCTGCGCCGAGTGCAACTCGGAAGTTTCAGCAGCTCAATTTCGTTGCTTTGATGCTGTCCACTATTCGTCTCTCTGCCGTCGCGTGTTTCACATCGCCTGTGTTGATTTGCATGGCGATGCAATTAAACTTTTAACCAACCTACCTAACCTAGTGTGGCAATGTGACAACTGTGTTGTGGCCAATGACTCGCATTTTAAAATTGATGAATTAAGTGGCAAAATTCAGTCTCTGGAAGACCTATACGAGGACTTAAAATCACAGTTTCTAAAAGCTTTTGACAATAAAAACCATAATGAGAATGCAATTACAAGCAAGCCGAAGTCTGTGGCTCGCTTACCGCTAAGCACTACAAACACAAATCAAAAACGTGCAACAAAATAAAACTATTGCATAACCCTCCCCCTACAATATAAGTAGCTTTAACTAGCAACAGTAAATTGTAAAAACTTAGCCATAAGGTGGCTAAGTTCATAAATAAATTTTATATATATAAAAAAAAAAAATCGCTTACCGCTGGCCGCCGGCATAGCGGAGGTTGATGTCCCCAGGCCCCAGCAGCTACTTGATGCTGATTCTCAATCAGAAGGAGAGAGCAACGATTTTGTCACCGTTCTAAAGAAGCCAAAGCGGAATCGGAACAAAAACAACAATCCAATTATTATTATGCCAATTATGCTGCTTGTACTGAGCTCACATCTATACCAATTCCAAGCACTTCTTCAAAAAAACGCTCTTTAATCAGCGCGAATAGCGATGGTGCTTATGTGCTTTGACTCTTCGTGGGAGCCGCCTCCTTGCATCTTTACCTTCTCAACACCACCCACACAACAACTACTACTGCAGCAACTACTGAGTTTTTTGGAATCTCTTTTTGCTCTATTTGCCTCTGCTCTATCACTGAGATTATCAACAGTGCTCTGCGAGAGCTGCGCCGAAGAGAGGCGAGTGCTCATCATTTCTCTTAACATTTTGATGCATTTATGATTGCAATTGGGCAATCACATCTAAGAGCTGCGCTTTATTCAACCGCTTATTCGCCAGCTGGACAAAACCGACAAGAGCCCTCTTCATTGGATTGGCTTACCCTTATCTACAATTTGGATTTGACTGCCTTCTCTATTGACTTGCATGCAACATCTGTGCAGCGTCAACTCGATCGAGCCCTACAGCGTTATTCTCTTATGTCTACCTCTGGATCGCCTAAGTACTTAAGCGATCTCTTGAATATCCGAGTTACAGCGTTGCTTGGAGCTATTCTTGGTATATATAGTCGTAAGACGACATGAAATACCACCTCCAAATTCTACCCCTTCATCATTCCGTTTACCCCAACCTGAGAGTGGAGGCTGTTCCTTGTGGCTGTTCGGCGAGGTCTGCGCTGTGAGTCCATCCGCTTGGCAAATGAAGACTCCTTCCTGGAACAACGCATAGTTGTATAGAAGTTCAATCGCTGGGTCTACTGGAGATATTTTCATTGTCGCTTCATATACCGCAGCGCAGTGATTACCGAGATTATGAGAAGCATATACGGCATGTTTGTCATATTCATGATGCCCTTTTGGACTGTCAGCACCTTTGTGTGGTTAGTGATTTCAACCTGGGCTAGCTTATATGGTCGCACGATTCCGAGACTGCCTCAATGATTCCTGGCAATGTTCATCAATCCCACGAAATCTTAGTAAAAGATGAACTATTTTGCTTCGGCTTAATACAAATTAATAATATCTTAAACAGATTAAATAAACTGTGATTTTCACCATATTCCATTGTTGTTAACTTTTAAGTTTTATACATTTGATCATTCAGAACGTGAATTTTGTATATTTAACTTTAATGAAATAACTCTTAAGGCAATTCGAATTGATATTTAAGCTGTTGATTGGAGCTTAGTCTTATCGCATGGCAACTAGATGCCTGCTATGATAATTTTGTTAATTTTCTATCTAGCATTGCCAAAAAAAATGCCCCCATAAAGACCAAGGGCTCGTACAGATTGCCTTGGAACACTAAAGGATTAAAAAAGTATAAAAATATGCGCAACAAATGCCACAAACGATTCATATTAACGCAGAATTCTGGTGATTGGGAAAGATACAGGCAACACAAAAGGGAGTTTGAATTTCTTGATAAATTTCTTAACAATTGCAGATGTTGAAAGCGGGCTTCAATTAAATCCCAGATTATATTGGCGTTTCGTTATTTAAAAAAAAAAACAAAATCACCAGTTCCTTCATCTATCACTTTAAATGAACTAATTGCATCGTCAGACATAGGCATTTCAAATTTGTTCGCAAAATTTTTCAGTTCCAACTTTAAACCCTCTGCTTCTTTAAATAATCCAAATTGTCTGAGTGCAATCCCCCACCTTGAGGACGTTGGAAATATATATATTTCTGAGGATGACATCTTCCAAGCTGTATTGAGTTATGATGACTCTAATTACCCAGATTCTGATGGAATTTTATCGTTCTTTTTGAAAAATTTGATTGTTGAGCTTTTTGAGCCGCTCCTTACAATATTTTCGATGTCACTTTCTGCAGGCCGATTTATTGACAGGTGGAAAGATGCTACTGTCACACCTGTGTTCAAGTCTGGTGACAAGAGTGAGGTACTTAACTACCGACCTATCGCCAAGTTCAGCAATATATCGAAGCTATTTGAACGGATCGTAGCCAAACAGCTATCGTTTTTTGTAAAGATGTACCTTAACCCAGATCAGCATGGATTTATGGCTGGTCGATCTACCACATCTAATCTAGCGGTATTTAGTAACTATTGTATCAGCTCCTTTGAAAAACGCTGCCAAGTAGACGCTGTTTACAAAAATTTTTCTAAGGCATTTGATAAAGTTTGTCATCATGCAATACTCGCAAAGCTTCTTAAGCTCGGAATTTATTCCTCTATGTTAAGTTGGATTCACTACTACTCGGTCCATCGGACTTACAGAGTCAGAATAAACAGCTCGTTTTCTATTCCTTATGTGCCTACTTCTGGTCTCCCGCAGGGGAGTGCGCTAGGACCTTTACTTTTCATTGTTTTTGTTAATGACATTTGTGTGACTTTCTTAATTCAGAGTTTCTGCTGTATGCTGATGATCTTAAAATATTTCGATCTATTAAAAACTTAAATGATGGTCGCTTGTTGCAAAATGATCTAGATAGGGTCAGCTCATGGTGTACCCACAACTTACTTCCGCTTAATCTAAACAAATGCTTTACCGTCAGATATAGTAAATGTCTCTATAATATATCGACTTCTCATCCACTTCTCAATTGCGAATCAAATTTTATCGAGCCGTGATGAGGACATTGATTTGGGTGTGGGATTCGACACAAAATTTCTATTAAATGAGCACTTAAACTATATTTTGCCCAAAGCCTATACCATTTTTGGATTTGTTAAGCACAATGCCAGCCAATTTAAAGACCCTTACTACAGGTTGATTCTTTTTCTGTATTTGTGCATTCCAAGCTGGAATATGCTTTATCTATTTGGAATCCTTCTGATATATTTCATTTATAAACACTCAAAAGGGTACAGAACATTTTTTTTAAAATTCGTGCTTCTACCGCTAAACTATTCTGATCCCTTGCCGCCATATATTAGTAGGTGTGTCTTGTTGTATTTCTCAACCCTAGAAGATCGGAGAGCTGTTGCTTCATTAATGTTCTTGAATGACCTTGTATCAGGGTGTATTGATTGTCCTTTTTTGTTAGGCAAGTTCATGTTTAATGTACCAAGTAGGAATCTTAGATCTTTTCAACCCAATTTTCTCGAACCAACTATTCCCTTCTTGAACCATTATGTAGAGCCATGGACAATTCTAACTCCTTGCCCGTTAGCATGCGTTTTGACTTCGACTGTTAGCTGCTAGCTGAGTAATTCTCCTCCATTAGGCATTAAATAATTTTTTTTTGTTTTTGTTACTTATGTTGTAATTTAGGTTAGAATTAGTGTAGACAGTTAAGAACTTTGTTCATTTGGCGAATAATAATAACAATAAAATTGGGAGCTGGTTACGACTGAAGCAAGTACAGTCAGCGGGTTGCAGAACGTGCGTATGCTGCGATTTGAAGCGAGAGCATCAGGCGAGTTGCTTATGCCAAAGTTGGCGACGGCAACGAGAAGAGCTGCGTGTAGAGTGGCATAATACGCTGGTGAGAGGCAGAATATTGGAAGGTCCATTGAATTTGCGATCAACACGGTTGGTGGCGAAGCTGTGAAGCAGATATTAGGTTAACATAGTGTTAAGCTTACATTTAAGATTTGATTTTGTGGTGAGCAGTGGTAGTGCACTGTTTTGTTAACAGAAGAAGTTAGCAGGAACTGTAATTAACATTAGAATTTACAGTTTGAGAAGCTGTGCATTTAAGACGTTTACATTTAAGTTTGGGAGTCATTGAGTGCGGCCAGTTGGGCTCAGTTTTAAAAGCACGGGTCTTACTATTTTGTATTTTAACGTTTTATCCTTTTGATACTGTAGTGTCGCCACGCGGGTTCTATAGCAAAGTGTGAGTCACGCTCACTGCTTATATCGATGTTGAGCTTATCATACATCGATATACAAGTCGATAATATCCAACACGCTCCCTCTAAGTCTTTTAAACATACATTTTCCAATTCAATTCTTACAGGGAATGTGCTTTGCAATTTAATGGTATGGGCTTCTTTAAAACTAGAATAACATCATTCAATAAAAAGTTAAGTTCATTTCAGTACTCTAGTTTTCAAATAGTTTCACATTTTTAATACTTTTCCATCTTTTCGAGGTCTTAGTTCTCGTTTTGGTGATTCATGATTTTCAATATTTGCTTGAGACGAGACCTCCACACAGTCAGTCTTGAATTCAGGGTCGGTTAAATGAGGTTTGTCCCTGCCGTTAATAACGGAATTATCTTTCAGTGATTCATTAGCTTGTCTGATCTGATCCTTATGTCTCTTTATGGAACGATTGTTATGAGCGAATGAGCACAAATATGTACGTGTTCCTAGTTTTCTTTTTATTTTTGCTGGTGACCAACTTGACTTATTAGGGTTAATATAATTTTTAATGAAAACACGTTGTCCTTCCTTGAATACAACATTTCTACTGCCTTTGTAATTTAAAGCTGTCTTGTTTTGCTTTTCCAGAATGACCTCTCTTATTTTGGGTGGTTTTAGAAGGTCAAGACTAGTCTTAATACTTCGCTTGAAGAAAATCTTTGAAGGCTTTTCTCCAGTAGTGCAGTGTTTTGTATTTCTATAGTCGGCCAAAAATCGATTTACAACAGTTTCCAAATTTTCATTGGGAAAACTTTTAAGAGTTGCATACACAGATTTCTTCAGGACTTTAACGAAAATTTCGGCTTGTCCATTACTGGATGGATGTCCTGGTGCGTTAGAGAGAATGGTGAATGCCGTTCATATCCATGAACTGTTTGAACTCAGCTGACGTAAATTGGCGTCCATTGTCACTTACTAAAGTGTCGACTAATCCGTATCTACAGAATAATTCTCTCAGCTTAGCGATTGTAAATTGAGATGTGATCTGATTTGTTACGAATACTTCAGACCACTTGGAATACGAGTCAACTACAACGAAGAGATACTGGTTTTGAATGGGTCCAGCAAAATTGACGTGTATCCTCTTCCAAACAGATATTTCAGGTTCCCATGGTATATTTACACTTTTCTCAGGGTCATTTTGTAACTCCTGACATGGAATACAATCGCTGATTAATCTTTCTATGTCTTTGTCTAAACCTGGCCACCATATGTACGATCTAGCCAAGGCTTTGGTTTTTACAATACCAAGATGAGACAAATGTAGACAGTTAAGAACTTCTTGTTGCCACTTCTTTGGTATAATTGTTCAGTATCCCCATAATACGCATCCATATTCTACGGATAGCTCTGCGTCTTTGTTTTTGTATGGTTTAAACTCATCTCCCTTTAACTGATTAACTGAGCCATTCTCGATAGCTTGAAGTACCTTTGATAAGACTGGGTCTCGCCTGGTTTGATTTGCTATGTTTTTGAAATCTAGCCCTATTTGATTTTGTTCTTGTATGAGATTTACATAGCTGCACTTTTCCACATTTGAACATGTTTCTGGGATTTGAGGCATTCTCGATAAACTATCCGCTTCATTACATTTGCCTTTCACATATTCAACATGATAATCAAACCCTGATAATATCAGTGCCCATCTTTGTACTCTTGCAGAAGCCATTAATGGTAAACCTTTCGTTTCTCCAAATACGCTCAGTAAAGGCTTGTGATCAGTTTTGAGTGTGAATTTCTGTCCTAAGTGATACTGTTTAAGCTTGGTGACAGAAAAAACAATTGCCAGTGCTTCCTTTTCTATTGTGCTGTAATTTTTCTCACCATCTTGCAATGCCCTTGAAACAAAAGCAATAGGCCTCAACACATTATCTTTGCATTTGTTCGCTAGAATTCCAGCCACTGCAGTATTACAAGCATCGGTAGTTAGCACTATCTCTAATTTGGGATTGAAGTGAACAAGTACATTGTCAGAAGCAATATCATTCTTGATGATATCATAAGCTTTTCTGCATTCATTGCTCCAACAAAATTTGGAGTCCTTTCTCAGAAGTTGATAAAGAGGGTGCATTATCATTGCAAACTGATTGATAAACTTCGAGTAGTAATTAACCATACCCGTAAATACCCTCACTTCTGAAATATTACTTGGAACGGGTGCATTTAAAATACACGAAATTCGCTCATTATTCTTTCTGAGCCCGTTTCTATTTATGGTAAAACCAAGGTATGAAATTTCATCTTTGAAAAATTCACATTTGCGCTGATTCAGCTTTAATCCTGCTTCCTGTAGTTTACATAAAAAACAGATTTAAGTGTTATCAAATGGGATTTCATGTCAGGTCCCGTGACAGTTATGTCATCTTGATACACTACTACGTAAGGAATCCCACGTAATAAATTTTGCAATCGTCTTTTGAAAAATTGCAGCGGCAGTCTTAATGCCAAATGGTAAGCGTTTTACCTTTAAGACGCCAATACGCGTGCTCCATGTGCACAATAGTTGCGAACTTTCATCCAGCAATAGCTGATTGTATGCTTGAGACAGGTCAAGCTTGGTAAAGAGTATACCTCCTTCAAGTGACGTAAAAATCTCGTCAATTCTCGGCAAGGGATATTTGAAATCCGCTAAATATCTGTTGATAGTGACTTTATAGTCTCCGCAAACTCGAATGTCATTATTGGATTTTAAGACAGGAACTAGTGGTGTACCCCACTCTGAGTTGTCAACAAATTCCAACATGCCCTGCTTAATATATTCCCTAAGCTTCTCCTCTACCTTTGGCTTCCATGCCAACGGCAATGGTCTTGGCTTATAAAAAATTGGTTTTGCGTCCTCACACAGTTTCAACTATATTTTTTGCCGGTATATGCTCCTAATTCATACGAAAATACAGATGCAAATTCTTGTCTAATTTGTTCAACGATTGTTGCATTATTTGTAATCTCAGTAATACTGTTTACTTGACGTAACTCGAATCCAAATGTTCGTAAAAACGATCTGCCTAGTAATGGCGGGTTGTCAGTATTGGTCACAACAACAAAAATAGTCTTCGATATGCCACGGAACGTAATTTGTGCATCAAACTCACCCAATACGCTTATGAAATCTCCACTGTAGTTGACATATGGTACAGTACACGGTCTCAGTTTCTTTGCTTTCATTTGACGGTAGAGTTTATTTGAAATGAGGTTGTAAGGTGCACCTGTGTCACATGCTATTTCGAGTTGAATTCCTTGAATTTCGACTGTCAGTGTATAGATTCCGTCTGAAGCAGTACCTATGTTAAAAATACATTCATTATATAATGTGTTTAGTTGTTGCTGGTTCGAGAAGTAATTTACATTTTTACCAATAACTGTCTTGTTTTACAAATTGAAGCTAAATGCCCTACCTTGTTACAATTATGGCATTTACTATTTTTATACTTGCAAGTTGCAGATTCATGATTGCGCCACCCACAATGTGTGCACGGGTTTGTTTTCTTCGACTGGGCCTGGGCCTGCAAATCCGCTCCTAGTTGAGTGACCCTCTTGAAACGCCCCTGTTTTACGAAGTTGACTGCGTCTGCGTCATCAGTGCTGGTTGTGGCACTTGCTGCGAACTTGGTCTCCAAAATCATGGCTTTGCGAAGCGCCTGCTCCACTGTAATAGTTTGGTCTTCTTCACACAGCCTCTCGAACATCTGTTGTGGCATCCCCACTATAAATTTGTCCAGAACAAAAGCGTCTAGATGTGCGCCAAATTTGCAGCTTAAAGCAAGATGCTTCACTCGGGAAAACCAGGTAGCTATGGTCTCCTCGCTGTTCTTGGTCGCTTGATGAAAAACGATCACGGGAGGTGTAAAGTGTGTTTGAAGAATTCCACACAAATTTGCGTATGTGTGTGTGGAAGGTAAGCTTGGACTACAGAGGTTATGTAACACTCTATATGCTTCGTCCCCTACTGATCTCAGTAGTATGGCTTTAGAGTTGGCTTCATCGGTGCATTCCATCTCACTTAGGTGAATGTCCAGCCTCTCTTTCCAGATGTCCCATGCCATTTGGCTTGGCATGAACTCTGGGACATTTGCTGACCTCATGTACATGGCTGCGGCTGCTGCGTTTGTAGTTGCAGTTTTAGTGTCTGCTGTAGGCATCATTGATTTAGCGTATTTACACTAGATTGAGTGGGTTTCGTATTTACGAATTGTATGTGTATTTACACAAACTGTTGCGTTTTTTTTTAAGCTTATTAAACTTGGTTAGTTAACCTCGTCGCCAATTGTAGTGTCGCCACGCGGGTTCTATAGCAAAATGTGACCTTATTTTATTCTTTCCATAATCTTACATTCGTGAGTCACGCTCACTGCTTATATCGATGTTGAGCTTATCATACATCGATATACAAGTCGATAATATCCAACAGATACGTAGTTAAATAAGTTGAAAAAATGAGTAGAGACGAGATTTTGGCACTGTTAGTGTCAGATTTACTCGCCAAGTTACTCGAACTTCAGCTAGATACGCGAGGAAGACAACAGGTTTGCCGAACAAGTTGCTTTCTCACTATGGCTTTGAAGAAGGTAATGATGAGGTAATTGACGAGGTCGAAGGTTCATTTGCAACAGGACCATCTACATCACAGCAACTCATAAACAGAGAAACAAGTGACAAAATAACAGGAACAGGGAAAATACAGAGAGAAGCTTCGGCTATGAATAGATCGTGGTTCACTTTAAAGGGTGTCGAAGGAAGTGTTTCACACTTATCCTGCTCAAGTGTCCCAGACATTAATCAGTGGATTGACGAACTAGAGGAGTGTTCACTTACTGTAGAGTGGAACCAGTTACAGCTGTTTATTAACGCAAAGCAATTACTGAATGGGGCAAATAAGTTATTTATACGCAGTCAGCGCGATATTCTGGATTGGAATACTTTGAAAACGGCATTGGTTGAGGAATTCGGTGTTAGGGTTTCATCAGCAGAGGTACATCATAGACTCAGTATGCGGCAACAAAAGAAGAGTGAAACTTTGCAGGAATACCTTTACACTCTGATGGAAATCACAAAACCCATTGATCTTGAAGACGAGAGTTTGATAGAATACTTTGTGAATGGCATTCCAGACACTCGCACCAATAAAGCGTTGCTTTATCAGGCCAAAACCATGAGGCAACTTAAATTGCAGATCGAGGCATATCAGAAGATGCCTGGTCCGCCAAGGGCGCCAAACAAATATGACTCGCATTTCAGTGGCAATAAAAGTGAATCCAATAAAGTGGCTGACTCTAGTAAGAAATGCTTTAAGTGTGGGGAAGGGTCACACTTGAGAAAGGATTGCCCGAAAAATAATTTTTAATGTTTTAAATGCAATAAGCCAGCTCATAGAGCAGCCCATTGCAAAGTTGAAATGCAGGTAAAGAAAGAGAAGACAGCAAATACGGTACGGGAAAATAATGGAACGAAACCATCAGGTACGTAGACTTCTTCCGGCCTATAGCTAAAATCTATAGTACACTCGAGAATTAGCTTCCAAGGACTCGTTGACACAGAAGCAGACCTGTGTTTGTTGCGTCGGAAAGTTGTTCAGAAGAGCTCAGAACAGAAGATAGATAATAAAGAGGTAATTTTGGCACATTTGTCTAGTTCGCAGGCTCGTAAAGTAGATCGCATGATTGCTGATTATACTCCGAGTAGAAGTGAATATTCACCGGTAGAAATGAAAATAGTGTTGACAGATGAGATACCAGTTTATCAGCATCCAGGACTTTTGACGCACAGTGAGCAGAAAATAGTGGATGACCAATTTCCAGAGTGGCTAGAACAGAACAGAAACAGAACATGCTGCACCTGTTGTTTTGATGCCAAAAAAACATGAAGAAAAACGTCTTTGCTGCGATTATAGGAAGATGAATGAGAAAATAGTTCGCGATAATTTTCCGATGGCTCAAATGCATAGCGGACTGGTGGGGGCTTTGATATTTACTACGTTTAATATTAAAAGCGGCTCAGTCACAGAAATATACTTCTTCTGTAACGCAGAATGGGCAGTTTGAATTTTAATATGTGCCATTTGGTATATCAAACTCGCCAGCAGTATTCACTCGTCACAATGTCAGTGATGTGTGAATTAATTAAGAATGGTGATGCTGTGGTATACATGGACGACATTATTATTTTAAGTATGAATGTCGATAAGTCCCTCCGGATTGGATAAATTGAAAAGAGATTAATTGGAAAAAATGTCAGATCTTGCAGAAGAACGTAAACTTTTTGGGGTATATTGTCGAAAACGGAACCATCAGGCCTAGTGAGCAGAAGACCAGGGCGGTAGCTAACTTTCCAATAGCTAATGACGAAAAGGCAGTGCAACGTTTTCTTGGTCTAACTTCGTATTTCAGAAAGTTTATTGAGGGATAACCGCGAAACCATTGTCCGATGTGCTGGGCAGATATTCGAAATTTGAATTCAAGGAGTTGCAGCAGATAGGGTTCGAGCAATTAAAGGCTGCACTGACTAGTAAGCCTGTTCTCAGGTTGTACAATTCGAAATTGATGACGGAAATTCACACAGATGCATCTATGTTTGGGTTTGGAGCTATATTGCTGCAAAGAGATCAAGAGCATCGCTTGTTACATCCTGTTATGTATATGAGTCGCAAAACCAAGCCTTGTGAGGAGAAGTATTACTCATACGAGCTTGAAGTGCTTGCGGTCATAGGAACTTTGACGAAATGGCGTGTGTCTGTCTTGGGATTCAAGTTTGAAATCATAACTAATTGCAATGCGTTTGCTATGACGATGAATAAGAAAGACGTACCGAAATAGTCGGTCAGGTTCTAAGATAAGACACGTCGATGCATTGAGCCAAGTCTCATGTTTCGTTTTGACAGAGAGTGTCATTCATAGATTGAAAGAGGCGCAAATGGGCGATGATTGGACAAAAGCGATAAGAAGTCTGGTAGAAGAGAAAGGGTATGAAAACTACTACATTTTAAACAAAGTTTTGTTCAAAGACCCAGGTCGAGAATTGATTGTTGTGCCAAGTCAAATGGAGACCGAAATTATACAAATTGCGCACAAGCAGGGTCACTTTTCGTCTAAGAAAACTCAGGACTTAATCGAGGCTGGCAAGCAGGAAGGGTATCTAACGCCGATCGATAAGGGCGATAAGCCTTTAGTGACTTATCATATCGACCATGTGGGGCCGATGGAGGTTACTAAGAAGCGTTACAACCACATTCTAATAGTCGTGGATGGATTTTCGAAATACGTATGGTTATTCCCAACCCGTAGTACTGCGACTACGAAAGAGGGACTGGAAGAGGCTGTTTGGAAAGACAGGCTAATAATTTTGGTAGTCCGTGCAGAATTGTTTCCGATAGAGGCGCTGCTTTTACAGCCAATTCGTTCAGGGAGTATTGTGAGAAAGGGAAAATACAGCATTTGATGATCACTACAGAAGTGCACGGTGGCAATGCACAAGTCGAGCGAATGCATAAGATTGTAGTTCCTATGTTGTCCAAATTGAGTAAAGAAAGTCCAGATTCTTGGTACAGGCACTAAGGCAAAGTACAGCAAATGATCAACAATGTCGAGCCGAGGTGTACTAAGATTGTACCATTTAAGATCTTAACCGGTGTTGACATGCGTTGTCAGGACGTTTCTGAGCTGAATGAGTTTTTACATCAATCATTTGTAGACGAAATGGATGAAAAACGTGAGCAAATGCGCAGAGAAGCACGGCTGCAAACCTCAAAAATTGTCCAGGAGGTTCGGTCCGGGGGTTCGAACCCATTGTAAAATAAAATGTTCGGTTCGCGGACCGGTTCTTGGAACCCCTGAACCCAAGGTTCTGGTTCGAACCTTGGTTCGCTTGCACTTAAAAGAATAGTTAGTCTTTTGATTTATTAATACGTTGAAAATGTGCTATCCATGTGCTTAATCAGAATGAAAATGTTCTATCCATGTGCTTAATCAGAATGATCATTACTTAAGTTATTTCAATTATCAAATCCATTAGGTGACATTAACAGCTTTAAGAAACTGCTTAGTTTTAGTTAACTAACATTATATCTTCCAGGAACTGTTTATCTATACTAGCTCTTTAATCAGAAAGAACATACTTAAGTTTTGAATATGCTCGTTCAACTGATACCTGAGTTGCTGGTACAGCTAGTATAGTAAAATCAATATTTTTAAATATTCGTTATTATGACCTTTCCAAAATTTTAAAACATATATAGATGCATGTTGTAGGAGCCTGGAACCTTACGTTAAATTTGGTATTTGGAAAGTCATATTAGGGGTCAACAAAATTCAGTTCATTTGTAACTACCGAGCAGTAAATAACAAAAACCCGGAGCTTTACAGATGTGATCTTGGACAATTTTCAAAGGAATCTATAACATAATTCACAGATTTTTTATTTGATATTTGTTTATTGCTTTCATAATCTTCTCGTCTTCGCAATCAGACGTTGAGTCATTCATTGTCAAATTTTGAAAACTCTCATTAAGCATTTTTTGGCGCCTTAGCATGTCTGCAATGTAATGCTTTGCAAATTGTTTTTGGTCAGAATTAAGCAAAGTTTGAAATCTCGGGTATAAGAACACAGCAGCCAATTATGGTACACAGTTCATAACAGAATAACGTTTGTCGAGGCACTTAGAAAGTAATAAACAATGTTTTGCTGGAGAATTTCGAATGTATCGTTAAAAATGTCTTAAATTGGTGAACCGAACCTCATTTTTCGAAAAAGTGGTCCGGTTCGGGTTCAGGTTCGTGGAGTCAAAAATGTAAGCCGCCTGGTTCATGGTCCGGTTCGCGAACCCCAAAAAACCCGAACCGGACCGGTTTGCAGCCTTGCAGAGAAGCGAGGGAAAATATAAAGGCTTTGCATAGGAGAATCGAAAATTGTTTGTCTGGAAAAGAAAGGTAGAGAAACGGTACAAGATAAATGATTCGGTCGCGATTAAGCGTACCCAATATGGAGTTAGCCTTAAGGTGAAGGAAAAATATCTAGGGCCTTATAAAGAGGTAAAGATACACAAGCATGGCAGGTATGATGTGGAGAAAGTAGGAGATGCAGAAGGACCTAATAAAACATCTACGGTGGCAGAGTATATGAAGGAGTTCGGGACGAATCCTGTGTCAGGAGGGCCGAATGTAGGAATCCGCGAAGAGCCAAGAGAGCAAGCAACAGAGAAAGCGGCACGAAGTGGCCCTGGAACTTGAGTAAGCAAAGAGGGTAGGTTGCAATGACAGAGTCAGTCAGTGCCGAAATCTCGCAAGCTACACAGGCATTAAGAAGAGAATCAACTCAATAAAGTTTACACGCACACACACACACACACACCCATCATTGTTTAAGTTTAAGTTTATCCATATATTATATCCCGTCCGCCTATTTGTCAGTCTCTCAGCTTTGAAGCTATTAAGCTGAAATTTTGCACAGTCTTCTTTTTGCTGTACGCTACTAATATGTCGGAATCAACCGGATCGGATCACTATATCTCATAGAACCCATAGGAACAATCGGTCAGAAAATTAGTTTAAGTGAGAAAATTTTTATTCTTTTCAATGGAAACATCTCCAAACATAGTATTCATAGGTTGTCTATGCTTCTTTATAATTCTGCCAAGTTTGATGTAAATCGGACAACAATTTGTTATAGCTGTTATACATAAAATAGGTCTGAAAAACAGTCTTAGTTAAAAAAGATAGAGGAAAGCTAACTAATTTGCTGGACATTCCCACTGAAAACAAACAAATTTTTTCTTACTAAGACTACTTTTCTGTCTCTCCTTATTTATAACAGCTATACTTTCTAGACGTCCGATTTCGACCAAACTTAGTAGAATCATGGGAAAGCATTGCAAACTAAGAAATACAAAGTTTGGAGGCGTTCTCTTTGAAAACAAAAAGTTTTTCTCACTAAAACTAGTTTTTCGACCGATCGTTCCCAAGGCAGCTATATGCTATCGTCATTCGATCCGGCCGGTTCCGACAAATGTGCAGCGTATTTGTACCAGAAGACTTAGTGCAACATTTGGAGGCGATAGCTTTAAAACTTACGGAGGAGATAGCATAGAAGCAGACGGACAGACGGACATGGCGATATCGACTCAGCTCGTCATGCTGATCAAGAATAAATATACTTTATGTGGTCGGAAATGCTTCCTTCTATGCGTTACAAACATCTGGACAATTTTAATATACCCTCTGCAATAAAATAAGGATCACTAATGTTATTGTGAATTTTATTAAGAAGTCTTTATTAAACCAACAGAAAGAAAATGTCCTATCAAAATAAATCTTCTTTATTCTTTTTTATAAAATCTAGAAATTTTTTTTGAAAATCTAGAAAATGTTTTTCTTCTAAGGCGCAGTCCTATTATAAGAATTTATTTTCTAAAATATTTGGCTAATCGCCTTTGACCCCTTTGTTAAGGCGGATTTCGAAATTTTAGGTCGATTTCGGCTTTTTTTTGAGTGTACAATCTCACAAAGGCCATTAAACGCTAATTCCTCTGAGTAACGGGTATATCAGTCACATGGTTTTGTGCTCCGTACTTTATTTAAATTAACAAATGGACTAGTGGGTGAGATGAAGCAGCTGGCCCGACGTGTTCAACTTTTAGAGGCTGAAAACATTCAGGCTTTACGAGATAGGGTTAGAGAACTCGAGGCGAAGCTGGAGGCCAGGCTTGATGCAGAGGATAACGCAGTCATTGCAAACAATCTACGATTGCACAGGGTGCCAATAGTGGAAGACGAGAATTTAAAAACCATCTTCAACAACCTATTTTTCTCGTTAAACATTTCTCCACCACCAAAATTAAAGGAAATCTTCAGGTTTAAAACTAGGAATTCGGGTCAGTCTCTTGTTGACCCATTATTCTTAGTTAAGTTTGATTTTTTGCGATAGAAAAATCACCTTCTTAGGGAGGCAGAAGAGTACCGGAGAAATGCTAAGCAACCGCTGAGCCTAAATATTTTAGGAATTGATTCTGAAGCTTCTTTCTATATTAATGAACAACTAACCAAAAAATACTACGAGCTACTTAAAGAGACGATGAAGTTAAAGAAACTTAAGGGATTGGTGGCAGTGCTGACTCGCAATGGTTCGGTTCATGTCAAGCAGCGAGCGGGCAAGGAATATATATATATGCAGGACTTTAGGAATCAATATGGGAATGACCGCTTACCAACATCTGAAAAGGTCTCTTCGCCACTTGCTCAGGCCGCTGCCGAGCACGAGTTATTTCGTGATTAAATGTCCTACCTAAGCAAAAAAATTTAAAGACTATTTTACTCTTAATAATGTTCATTTTTATGCCCTGTTCCCATTGAAAATGGGAAGGAAAATTTTCCGACCCCATACAAGATATATATTCTTGATCAGCATGAACAGCCGAGTCGATATAGCCATGTCCGTCCGTCCGTCTGTCTGTCTGTCCGTCTGTCTGTCTGTATGAACGCGTCGATCTCAGAGACTATAAGAAATAGAGCCACAAATTTTCGCTCGAAGGTAGATTTATGCTGTACGCAGATCAAGTTTGGTTCAGATTTGGAAAATTCTCACCCGTCCCTCTTTTATATCCAAAAAACCTAGATCTCCTCTAGAAATCCTAGACTTAAACAACCGTCAGATCCACAATTTTCAAGTTTCAAGTTTTTCAAGTTTAGTACACATCAAGCAAGGCCCAAAATCTATCTATTCTGAAAAGTACAATCAGATCGGACAAAAAACAACGGAGTTATAAGTGAAACAGTTGAGCTGATAAGAGCACCCCCCCAGTTGTTGGTCAGGACTAGAAAAAAGTGTTGCCTACATTTAGGATGACATTTTGTTACAAAGACCGGTTACATTCATCTTCAAAATTCAAAAACAAATAAATGAAAACAAATGAACAGGGAATTCTGTGGTCGGGAAACTCGACTGCAGCGCCCTTACTTGTTTCGTTTGCATTGATGATTTTCTGGCTTGTTCGCATTCCTTGTCCTAACACTTCTCTTTATATTGTTGGCATGAAGGTTTTGCATAAATTGGGCAGCTTCTGTTATCAGCTCGGTTAAATGCGAGGCTTGCGTTAATATTCGGTCTGTTGGCTATCTTTGAATATTAAGGTCTAGCGTTTTGTAGTTAAGATAGCAATTTCGTAGGCGGGACAAACTGTTATTTTTCCAAGATAATATTTATTTCAAGCGGCATGTGATCCGAGAAGATCTCTTCACGCACCGTAAAATCCTTCACCCACTTATACCAGGCGCCTTGGATTAGGCAGAAGTCTATTATTGTGTTGGCTTGGCCTCTGGTAAATGTAAAGCTGCCTTCTGCATCTTCCATGGCTCTGCCATTTAGCACTGTTAGGTCAAAAGAGTCGCATAGATCAATAATGTTTCTTCCCATTGTATCCTCTGCCTTGTCTTTTGCTAGAGTTTTTTTTCCGGTTCATTTATTGATGAGCATTCTGCTTCTCCAATTCTGCCATTTAGATCTCCTACTATCAATATGTTTTGATTGTCTTTGTCAGAGAGGAAATCAGAAAGCTACGAGAAATCATGTTCCCAGTTTGTGCAGTTTAGGTATGTAGGTACTACAAGAAGTTTTTCGCCATGCGAGCATATTTCCGTATACTCCGAGCTTTCGGGTGTGAGAAAGTTGCACCTAGTCTGTTTCAGAGCATGTTTGATCCCAAGTAAAACTCCTACGCTTGTCCTACCTCTAATGCTAGTTCTTATCGATGGAATCCATTTTAATTTAAAGGTGCTGAAATGCGGGTTATACATATCTTCTCCTTTATCTACAAAGGTTTCGTTTGGTTTTCGAGGTCGAAAAATTGTTTTTGCAGGAATTTTGCCTTTAACTCAGCTATGTTATACAATAGAACTTTTATACTTGCACTAGATCTTTACTGGTTACACTTGATTTGGCTCATAAAGTGCGTTGTTCTTAAAGAGTTATTAGAGTTTTCTTACTAAAATTATTTTTACTATTAATGCAGCTCTTATATAATTCTAGTCGTTTTTTGAAGTTTTAACTTTCTTAGCAGCTGTTCATAAGATGTTATCGGAAGATCGGCTCCAAATAGTTCTGTCGTGACTTTATCTGCTGGTTGCCCTTTATGTATGAGTTTTTCTTTATCGTTAAAACGCATCCATTTTCCTCCTATATTTATTGTGTCGTTCTTGACAAATATTTTTACGTATCCGTTTATTGCGTTCAGCTCTCTCTTTAGTTGTAGAAGCGCTGAATTGTGCTCCTGTTTTCCATGGGATAGATTCTTTTCGACATAAATTTTTGTTCCGACTAGTTTTCGTCCGTTTTTAACAACATCTTCCGCCATGGTCATTGTCTCCAATTTCGCTAGTAGAACCAGGGACTGATTATTATTCTAGACTCTCGAACTATTACATGTGGTAGCCCCATTTTACTACGAAAGAGCATCTCGACATCTTGGGTTGTTGCCTTTTCCTTTTTCACGCCTTTTGCTCGGTTAGCCTGGTTAATTCTTTTCGGTCAATTTTTTCTGTTAGTCCGCTTAACTGGGCTTTAATATCTCTTATGTCATCTTTTGTTGCCACGGATTCTGCGAGCTTCCCTATTTTTGTATCGACGTTTTTCCCCATGGAGTTAATTGCTGCAAACACATCGCTTAGGGACAAATTTGGCGACAGCTCGCCACGATTTCGCTTCTCGTGCTGAAGCAAACTGGGGTGCTATTGCTTTTCAATGCTCAATTTTCTTGCATCTTCTGTGGAGATCGTTTAACTGGCGCCATTAAATTTGTTTAATTCCGATGTGTTCCAGAAATCTAGAGATTTTGGGGTCAGATGATTTTTAAAACAACCAAGCCAAATGTCGGTGTCCCTGAAAAGTCGGAGATTTCATTTTTCAGAGTAAAGTTCGGAGTTGCATGAAGCGAATGGAAAAAACAGCTGACCGATAGCTATTGCGTTGTTACTGCCACAATAGATTGTAGGATTCATAAATATCTGGAATAAATGTTCGCTTTCATTTTTTTCTTAGTTTTAAACAAAATGCTTAAAGTGTATCATTTGAGATGCTTTTAATTATTTAGCCTTACAATTTTTATTGAACATTGAAACCTAATTACTTTGCAAGAAAATTTAAAAAAGTTGGGCCGCGAAATAGTTAAATTAAATGGACAACCCTGCTTGTGTTCACTTGATTGGAAGTTATAAATGCTAGTATATATAAGTTTAATATACAATTATAAATTGACAATTCCAGTGGCTTCATAGTTTGCTTTGGAAATGGCAAGGAGAAGGAGTTTGACGATCGGAAAAATTCGTTACTCGGCGCCACTCGTCAAGTGTTTTTTCGGCTGGTTCGGGTGCTTTTCCATAATGCTAGCATTACGGCCTCTTGCTCTTGAGTTCTATGCTTTCCCCTATAAATTAAGGATCAAATAAAATTTAAAAAGCGTACTTACATTGTTCACTAGATGACTACTTTCTTCTTCTTCTTAGTTTGACATTCCCACAAATTAAATATCATCGATAGGTTTATTTCGATACTTCATTGAATTACCCTCTTAAATCATATTTTATTAAAATGTTAATTTATTCCCATAATACTGTTTTATTTATACTTCATTTTAGCGTAGAAAGTATAAACTTTGAAAAGAAACTTAATACTCACGACCATTTTTAGCCAAATTTGGAATAAGTTGGCAGGTTTGCTAAAAGTGGCTTTGTGCTGCTAACCTTCGCGTTGTTTTGGTTGAATATATTTTTAAACTAACTTTTATTATTACTTAAAACGCATAAAATCTTGAGTAATATTAATGCAATTCGAGCTAAGACTTAAAATATTGGTACAACTAAAACCAAATTAAGAACGAGACTTTCTGGACATAAGTCGGATATAAAACGACTCGATAAAACTCCAACACAAAAAACAGCACTTGCTGCCCACTGTGCAGAGAGCGGACACTCACCAGACTTCTCAGCTGTTAGCATACTGCAACAAGAACAACAATATCACAAACGGTTAACTTTGGAGATATTGCACATCATAAACACACCCACACACATAAGACTGATCTACAAAACGGACACAGAAAATTGTGCACACATGTACAGACACATTCACGATGGCAATAGGGAAAATAATTCAGTTTTAAACTCCACAGCTGACTTATTGGACGCTGTTGCCCTCTGTATGTAATTATTTTGTACCCTCTTTGTTATATTCTGTACAGTAGGTACACAGAGTACTATAAGTTTGTGCAAAAGTATGTAACAGGCAGAAGGAAGCATCTACAAACCCATAAAATATATATATTCTTGATCAGCATCAACAGCCGAGTCGATATAGCCATGTCCGTCTGTCAGTCTGTCTGTCCGTATGAACGCACAGATCTCAGAGATGGTAAGAAATAGAGGTTTGACATGTATGAGACATATGCTTCTTATGTCTGCAGGCAGATCAAGTTTATTTTCAATTTTGGCTCCTCCCGCCCCCGCAATATGGAAAAACTTTCTTGTTTTATATGTCCAACTGTCATTGCTAGATAAAGCTTGTGTAGTTTTTTCAGAATTTTAAAAGTTGTGGAACGTGTTTAAAATTAATAAAATCAATAATGAAACGCTGGACCGAAAACATTGCTGCAGTTGCTTAAAATGTACGTGCACAACCATCGACGTCAACTCGCAATCGATCTTAACAATTGGACATTTCGCCAACTTCTTTGATGCGAATTTTGCATAAAGACCTTGCCATGAAGCCATACAAAGTTCAATTGGTGCAGCAGCTAAAGCCAATTGACCATCCGAATCGTCTACTGCGCCCTATCTTCGAAAATCGAATAATCAGCAAATATGGAGATGTGAATTGGTCGCCAAGAAGCTGTGATCTGACACCGACGGACTATTATCTTTGGAGAGCGGTCAAGGACAAATGTTATGCAAAAAATTCCTAAAACAATTGATGAGTTGAAGAACGAGATTCGAGTTGATATGGCTGACATACGAGCCGAAACAACTGAAAATGTTCTCAAAAATTTGATTTTCAGAAATAAATGACATCAACCAACATTTCCAATAAATGTTCAACCTTTGAAAAATATCGAGCTGTTTTTTATGGCAAAATTAAAATCAAATTTTTAAAAGGACCACCCTGTATTTGTTGGTAATTTTCTATTTTATCCTGTTCGATATGCGTTTTTGTTAAAGCGAAGACGTCGATGCGACGCAAATGCTAAAAAAATGCTTGGATTTAATGTTTGTTTCTGGGCCATGAATATCACAGTACGACACTAAAAAAAAACCGGGAACCGAGACCCTTAAATTCTGATAGAAGGGACTTCTGCAAGCATTACCTCATTCTCAGTTTCTGTATTCTAGGTTCGCGTTCTGTGGGTACTTTTGTACACCCATAACAATTTGTATCAATATCAATTTGATACGCGTTGTCTCAAAGTGCAACTGGCACCAGATTTATTTTTTTTTTTCATAATGATACAATACAGTAGGATGTTGATATATAATATTAGGTGTCAATTTGACTTAAATTTTGACATTAAATTAATACGGTAAAAAAACACATTTTCGATTTTGAGTTCATTGACACATTTGAGCCAAGGGCGTACGCCTGGTGTGGCAGGAGGGGGCAGCTAGTTATCCGCTTCTTGGTCAACCTGATACAAGTTTGTTTCCATTTGATATCTTCGAAATATCATTTTAATACTTTTGAAAGTATTAATTTGATACTAGGATTATTAAAGATAATTTGATACTCAACAGTTTAAAATTTTTGACTAAATAGTGTCATTTTGATGATTTTTTTTTTGGGTGTACTCGCAACACAATGCCCAACATTTTTAACTTAGTAGTTAATGGTTTAAGATAAAAATCTACAAAATTCAGCAAACACAGACAGGGTCATTGGGAACGTAATATCAAAATATCGTGCTCTTCGTACAGTTGGTTAAGGTACCTCCAGAAGGGGTCAATCCTTAATCCTTAATCCTTATCTTGAATATCTTTTAAGCCGCACGGTAGTTTTTTATTAATATTTTTTATCCCGGGTTTTTTACAAAAGTTTGATTTTGTCGTACTGTGTATTATAAGATATTATTGTAATAAAACTATCATTTTCTGGTAGTTGGGTTTGACATTGATTTTTATTTATATGTACGAGACTGTTATGGTTTAACTCAAGCTAATTATTTGGACATCTCCCATTAAATCGTTTCAAGAATCATAAATGTTTGTAGCAGGGAGATGGAAGTATTTCCGAAACATTTTCTGCCCGTTCGTCCCCACTAACTAGGGTTGTCAATATATCTCAAAATATCAATATCGATAATATCCAAAATCTTAATTTTCAATATCGATATTTGATAATATCGTTGTTTTCTGAAGCTTACACAAACCAGGAAAATATATTAAGACGTCTTCGCCTATAAGACCAATAATGATCAGTGCAAGTTTTCGTTCCATCTTATCTTTCCAATAGCATAACTTAAAGGTACGATTGAATTATTTTCAGGCAGGCTATATTTTTAAAGTAACTAGTAGTGAAGTTTTTTTTTCAATAACTCTTTTCATTTCTTTCTCGTACTTTTGACACAACACTTCACAAAATTAGAATCACTTTCAAATATCAAAGCAAAACCAAAATTTTTCTATTTATGTATTTAACAGTATTAATTCAATTCTGTGACAAAATACATTTTTTGATTTCCAGAGTACGGAGCTTAAAGACTAACAGATTTTGCTTACTGGATAATCTCAACAGAAAGATTAATTGTTCATATATTTAATATATGCAATATAAACAGTTTGATTGGTGCTAACTTTTTCAAAATAATGGTTTGAAAACGATTTTTACAAAACCAATTGCTCTGGATCAAAAGTACTCTACTATTGTTTGTTGGTCAAACTCCGTTTTATGGTCGCAGTCGGTTTCTAGTGCAACCACTGATTTCACATTGCACTTTTCTTTATTCTACAATATAGATTTTGTATTGGAGCGCTTATACAGCAGAGACTGGCAGTCGACGGCCCGATTGTCCCGACTGGCTTGGCCCCTTACTCTTCCTAAAAGGCAACGGGCATTGCTACGGTCTTGAAATGCTAAGAAAAATATAAGCCCCGTCTAACACAGATGTACCGAAGGGCCGATTTTAAGTTTAATGGTAGCTTTTTTCAGATATATCGTTTTTAAAAATAGCGAAATATCGGCACAAAAAATATCATATCGGAATAACCCTTATCGGCAAACAAAAATATTGATATATCGATAAAATATCGATTGTGATATTGTGTGTCGTAGATTAAATAATTCTTGTTTTAATGCGTTCTTTTAGTTCGCCCTTTTTTTCCACAACTGTTGTAATTTTCATTAATGAATCATAACCTCACACTCAACAATTCGGAGTTGTTTGGCTTCTGGAATTCAGAGAGGAGCAAAGCATCTAAGGAAAATGCTTTGCTCGAATTTATGAAAACTAAACTTTGTGGCGACATTTCAGATTTTCATCTGAATAAAGCTGTTGCAGAATTGTTCGCTTACAAGAAGTTACAGTCACTCTCTTAAGGCTAGTAGATTCCTCTAGGAACATGCTGTGGAACAACCGCACCCCTCAATCTACTATATTTGATCGGCCCTCAAGACTAGCCTTTATGAAAGAATCAAAGGAGTGTAAAGAAAGAGAAATTTCGGACCTAAAAGATGAGATTGAACATCTGCAGCCCTGCAAAATGATTTTCTAGGATGGAAAATTTGTTTATGTAAGCTTGAAGTTACATCTAACGCTAATCGATGGAAAAGTGCTTCACACCTTGACGGGCACAAAGTCAACACACGCCTGTCAAATATGAGGGGCAATACCATCCAAATTCATAAATAATGAACTATTCCAATGTGAAACGTTTAGTAGCCCAAAAATATTTTCAAATATCACAGGCATTGATGAGCAGCTTATTAGCAACTTAAAGATTGTGCTGATATGTCTCTCATGCCAGTTGCCAATTAATGTTCACAAATTTTATAAATTCTGTTAAAAAACTGCAGAATTAATTATTGATAAATATTCTATGACGGCAACAGTACACAAGAGTATCTTTGCACAGCGTTTTACTCCTTGCGGCAAAATTAAAATTAAAAAAAATATTTGTTTTAAAAAAATGCTCTTTTTTTGGGCTTGCAAACGCCCTTGGTTTTAATGCTAAAAATTGAAAATAAACTTGATCTGCTTGCAGACATAAGAAGCATATGTCTTATACATGACAAACCTCTATCTCTTACCATCTCTGAGATCTGTGCGTTCATACGGACAGACAGACGGGATGGTCGGAGATGCTTCCTTTTGGCTGTTACATACTTTTGCACAAACTTATAATACTCTATGTACAGGGTTGTCCATATTCGATGGACCCATCTGGCAACGCCATAACTTTTGACAGAGATGTCAGATTGCTTAATGACATACCGCGTTTGAAGCGTCAGTCCAAGCAGATTTTTACCATGGAACAATACACGCCACGCGAGCGCTCTGAAATAGTTGAAATTTACATTCAACAGAACAAGTCAATTGTGAAAACTCAACGTGCTTTTAAAAAATTAAAATTTCACATTGAATGGGACCGTAAATAAGCAAAATTGCCGTATTTACGCCACTGAAAATCCTCAGGAGATTCAAGAAGTGCCTCTTCATGACGAAAAAGTCACAGTTTGGTGCGGCGTTAGTGCGAAAACGGTCATTGGGCCGTTTTTCTTCCAAAATGAAAATGGCCATGCTGTTACCATCAACCAGGAGCGTTATCGCGACATGATGACCAATTTTGTGATGCCAATTATTCGTCGAAAGCGTATGAGGCAGTTCTGGTTTCAACAAGACGGCGCTCTACCGCACACAAGTCGCATAACAATCGATTTTCTGACGAAATTGTTTCCGGGCCGTTTGATGTCGAAAAGTGGTGATTTGGACTGGCCACCGCGTTCGCCCGATTTGACGCCGCCTGACTTCTTCTTGTGGGGATATTTGAAGTCAAAGGTTTACGTTAACAAGCCAAGGATCGTAGAAGAGCTCAAGGACAACATTCGTGAAGAAATAGCCGCTATTCCGGCCGAAATGTTGGCGAAAACGATGGAAAATGCTGCAAAAAGGGCACAATACGCCATCAACGCCAGAGGCGGCCATTTGAGAGATATCATATTCAAAAATTGATGTAAACAAATTTACTTGGAAGAAATTAAATGATTAAGATTGCCAACCGCCAAATTTTTATTTTTTTCTTTGATTTTTTTAAAAAAAACATGGGTCCGTCGAATATGGGCAACCCTGTACCTACGGTAAGAGTATAAAAATAGGCGGTGCCACACCATTTTTATACCCTTGCATAGGGTATATTGAAATTGTCCAGATGTTTGTAACGCATAGAAGAAAGCATTTTCGACCACATAAATTATATATATATTCTTGATCAGCATGACGAGCTGAGTCGATATAGCCATGTCCGTCTGTCCGTCTGTCCGTCTATCCGTCTATCCGTCTATCCGTCTGTCCGTCTGTTTCTTTGCCATCTCCTCCGTCAGTTCTAAAGCTATCGCCACCAAACTTTGCCCGAAGTCTTCTGGTACAAATATGCTGCACATTTGTCGGAACCGGCCTGATTGGATGACTATAACATATAGCTGCCATAGGAACGATCGGTCGAAAAACTAGTTCTAGTGCGAAAAACTTTAGAGCGAAGCTCTTTTACGGACGGTCGACTGGGGGTAAATCCAGAAAACGATTGTCTTTGCGACAGATTTTTTGGCTACGCTTTTGACTTTGCAAAGTCAGCAGCGTTTGTGTGTGAGGTCACTCAGTGCGTCAATCGGGTATTTTTCAGTATCGAATCGGCCTTCATCTGAAGGATACCCAGTTGATATGATCGAAAATATCACTCTACATTTCGAACATATCAATGTGAAATGTTTCAGATCAACAATCTGATATTTGTTAATATCCCTGAAATAATAATTCATAATATTAATGTATTTTCACAATACCTGTACGACATGGCTGAAATATTTAATATATATTTTTATAATATCAAAGGGTATTAATGTATTACCAATGGTGTATTTAATAATATCAAAGAAATATTTTTATAATGCCCATAGGATATGGTTCAAATGTTTTTAAATATATAATTAGTGACTTTAGTTGCCTCGGGGTCACGAAAAGTTTCGTTTGTTCACACTTTGAACAACTAATGCATTTATATACACCAAAAAGAGCTGGTTGCTAACACAGTAATGTTTTCATAAATCTCCCGATTCAACCTTCAGTAGGCTTTTCGCTAATGTATGTCGCTGTTTGACTGTCTCTCCATGCCTCACTGCTTTAAGCAGTTGGGAACTGCAATCAGCAAT
>JAWNNO010005283.1:0-51420 GCA_035044985.1 Lordiphosa fenestrarum | reverse complement strand
AAAAGTGGAAGTAAAATCAAACTTTTTCCGGGATCAGCTCAAGAATATTAGGGATCACCCTGTTTTTAATCCCGTTTCGGATTGATTTTTTTTGAGTGCATGAATTTTGAAATACAATTCAATAAGCTGCAAGCGTTGTTCGTTTGTAAATCAAAGTAAGTTAAATTATAGACCAAACTGAACATGTTTGACAGTAACATGTGACACGAAAACAGCTGAGCTGCCAAAAACAGTGTTGCCAAAACTAAAGTTGCTAAAAGTTGCCTTTTATTTACGACCTTTTAGTTATGGTACTTGAAAAACGTTTCTGTAAAGGATTGGAAAGGATGCTATTAGTTTTATGAGGCTGGCATAGCTAAGATTAGCAGAGTTTCAGTTCGAGATGATGCATTAGTTGTTGCAAGCGCTGATCTGGCAGAAGTATCAGCGACTGTACTGCACCTTCACTAGCTGATAGCTGTACCTAGCCTTAGCATTTTACTGTTGCCATAGGTCTTTTACTTCTAGCAAGTCATACAATGACTTGCGTTCAGAAATCACAATTGTTGGGGTATACCCCAGGGATGCATCACATAGTAAAGCCGTTCATATCTCATTTCGATTACCCTGAGTCACACAATGCTCTCTTCGCTGGCTTTTATCATTGCAAATGAATCACAGCCAAAAAGTTTCGCTCCATCACAAAACGGTAGCCAAAAAAAGGAATAGGCGTTTTTATTTCTTTTATCTATAAACTGATTACTGATATCTATACACATGTTTCCAATTATATCAATTATATTCTATTTAGATATTGATATCGCAAGCAAAAAGTGCTGTTCGTTTGGTGTTCATTTTAACAAATAAGTGGCTCACTTGAAGCAAAGCCCTCAAAACGAACGAACCTCTTGTAGAAACAACATTGAGTGGTAAAAGCGAAAGAAATGCAAACCACTTATGTTACCGCAGGTCCTGCCCCGGGCAGAGAAACCACTTTTATTACAACGGGTCCGGTGCAGGGGCAACAGACTACGTATATAACAACGGTACCAACAGCGCCTCCACCCCAAACGGTGTACATAACATCGGGAGCTCAGCCAGGCCCAGGAACAGTTAACGTGGTGGTTACCAATCCAGGATCGCAGCGTTATTCACACAAAAGGCAATCAAAATCGGCCACAGTTGGTGAGTAGTTGGAAATGGTGGGGGGAAAATGGGAAATGACTAATCAAGGCACTGGGTTTTCTTTATTCTTATAGTAAAGTTTGAACTTAGATAAGGGTATTAATTAGTTAACTTGAAATGATAAAAAAAAGAAACAGTCAAATATCAGGCTAAACGCTTGGCAACAGCAACAGAATCATCCTTGTGCAAAGCGTTTTTGCCAATTCTGAGAAAATTTTCTTTTCGCAACAAACAGTTCTAAAACAAGAACAAACATAAGAAGAGAAAGAGAAACTCGTTTGTTGCCTTTTGCAATGTGTGTGTGTGTGTGCTTGATGCTCTTTGTTGTAAACGCAATCATTCGACGCATAACAACCAGTGCTGGGAATGCTGATTAGTTTTTATACTCTGTACCGTAGGTACATAGAGTACTATAAGTTTGTGCAAAAGTATGTAACATCCAGAAGGAAGCACCTCCGACCCCATAAAGAATATATATTCTTGATCAGCATCAACAGCCGAGTCGATATAGCCATGTCCGTCTGTCTGCCCGTATGAAAGCACAGATCTCAGAGTTGGTAAGAGATAGAGGTTTGTCATGTATGGGACATATGCTTCTTATGTCTGCAGGCAGATCAAGTTTATTTTCAATTTTGGCCACGCCCCCTTCCGCCCCCGCAATTTAGAAAAAACGTCATATCTCCCACAGATTTGAAGATAGTTGGCTTGTTCCTTTTGGACATATTTAGTTATTAGGATAACTTATCGATCCGCCAAAGAATTGAAGAAGATCGGATGAACGGTTTTCGAGTTATGATCAAAATTTTCTTGGTACGGAGTATGTTATAGTCGGGCTTGACCGACTTTCTTTCTTCTTTTAAATACACTGGTAAAACAATTCGCCCTGAAAACTAGAAATGCGTTCTCAAGGAAGCATTCTTTGACGGTTTCACGCCTTAACAAAAGCGAATGGAACTTATCACATCTTGGAACTGCTTCTGTAGTGAAAAAGAAGTAGGAAAGATGTGCATATTTCATGGTGTCAGGTCCGACTGGGTCGTTTATTGCCTTTTGCTATGTGGTTGTGTGTGTGCTTGATGCTCTCTGTTGTAAACGCAATCATTCGACGCATAACAACCAGTGCTGGGAATTCTGATTAGTTTTTTTAGTCAGTCTTGAAATGATTTTTCTTAATAATGGCTTTTTTCAAGCTACAATCAATTACTTGACTTGCTTATTGATAAAGAGAAACTCTTTAGAGAAGCTATGATATAGCTAATACACCTTCAATGACAGAGACTCTTGTATTAGTTGTTCATGGCTAGTTAATCGGATTCAGTACTGGTTCAACCATTTTTGAAAAAGGGAAGAATTGTTTATGTGAGAATGGATGACAATCAAATAAATGCGTTAACATTAACGGTTGCGGTTTTGACTGTCGATGAATTTGATGATCCAGCACCAAAGAGAAGAGGACATTAGAAACAGCGTTCCATGTGGAGTCGAAATTAGCTTTTGCGTCGCTGTGAATGGAGTGACATGGCTTTACATGGTTTTACGCGAGCTCCAGTATGAGGACGACAAAACCTTCAGAAGTTTCAATCGAATGAACAAATCAAATTTCCACAAGTTGCCTGACTTTATGAGACCTAAAATTGAAAAAGAGGATGCATTCTTAAGAGAAGCCACTCCCTCACAATCACGGAGAACAATCAACTATTTTTCCCATTTTGGGAAACGGCACTGCCATAAACTTGACAGCTGTGGTTCAGCAGAGTTAATTTTATCAAATAGAACCAGTACAATTTCATCATATTTACACTTTAATATCGTGCCTTCAGAGAGACTTTTTAGAGATATATGGCAAGTGTAAAGGCAGCATAAGCAGCTGATTTTGTTTCTGACATAATTACTTATTTATTGCTGTTGAAAAATCCCAATTAAAAATTTAATTGAAGTAAAAAGTCCCAATTAAATACTTAATGCTGGTGAAAAATCCCAATTAAAAATGTAATTGTAGTAAAATATACCAATTAAATTGTGGAAAATTCAAATTATAAATTTAATTGAAGTGATGATATGCCAATTAAATTTTTACTGCTGGTGAAAAACCCTAATTAAAAATTTAATTGAAGCGAAATCTCTCAATTATATACTTATTGCAGGTGAAAAATCTCCATTAATAATTTAATTGAAGTGAAATATGCCAATTAATTATTTACTGCTGGTAAAAAATCCCAATTGAAACTTTAATTGAAGTGAAATATGCCAATTAAACATTAAATGCTGTTAAAAATCTCTATTGAACTGTTTTTAAGTGCTATTAAGCTTAAATTTTCAACTATTTCTTAATTTTAAAATAAAAATTCAATTAAAAAACAATTGATATGAATACAAAGTTGAGCTAAAATGTAAACAAATTTCAACAGTATTTAGTTGTAATCCATTTGGACTGCATATGTCTTAAATTCGCTTTTAATCATCCAAAGTATAAGGAAAAAATCATTCTTTGGTTGATTTCCAAGGATATTATAGACATATCCAGTCCAAATGGTTCTATTTTGGATCCTTTTTTTTCGTGTAGTTTTCTTTCAATTCTGCAAGAATCATAGTAGAGCTTGCTTTTGCTATGCGCAAGTTTTACTCAACGAAAGAAATGCGTCCGATGCGTATAGCATGCATGCACCCCTACAGTACCTTATTAACTCTTATACTCCTTTTCTTAGCCACTTTTCTGTTTGCCTATGGCGGCATGGACATGGCCCAGGGTCTGGGCTGGAATCAAACGTCAAACGTTGCCACCACACCTGAGTTTCAATACAGTTGGTTCATAGGTTTTATTATTGGCGCCCTGGTATCCTGTTTGACCGTCAAACATTTACCCAAAACGATCTTCTATGTAAGTAATCTCGCTTCTATTTTCTCTTCTGTTGTACACCTTTCCTATTTGGCATTTCCTTTCAGACCTTGAGCAGTATCATGACCCTAATCGATGGCATTATCTTTGTGAGCGCTCCCGCTGAATACGCCTCTATAGTGGCCGCTCGTTGGGTGGGTGGTGTGGCCATCGGTCTGGTCACCGTGCCATTCATCATACATAGTTCCGAAGTGTCCGCCAATACGTTTCGCGGCGTTTACACCACCGTCGAGCAGTACGGCCTGACCATAGGCATTGTCATCCAGGTGATCTGTGACTCACAGTGGGATAGCTACCTGGGCGTCACCATAAATCAGGCGCATGGTATTTTTGGCATTGTCTTTTCGGTCATTGCCCTGGGCAGTGTGGTGGTAACGATTGAGTCACCCATTTTCTACATAAACCGGAATCAGGAGCACAAGGCCCGGGCCAGTCAGCGTGCCTTAATGGGTCCCATGGCCTCTGAGCAGGCCATTGATCAGGCCTACTCGGAGGCCAAGCTGTATGTGGTGGAGGGCACAAGTCAAAGTTTGGGTCGACAACTGGGCTCCTCCCTGATGCCCTTCATAAAGGTGCTACTGTTTCGTGGCTTTGTGGCTTTCTCGTTCTCCCTGCCGCTGTCCGTTTCCCTCAAGTCGAGCAGCTTTTTGGCCCTGGGTTATGGCTATTACTGGCCCATGATAGTGTTTGCCATTTTACGTCTCATTGGCGCCTTGGTCACACTCGGCATCTTGGATCGATTGGGACGTAAGTTTATGGCGCTATTGGGTTTGATGTGCATGGCTGGCTTGATGCTGGGCATGGCTGGCATATATGGCGATCCTGCCAATATGGGCAGTGAGTATTTCATGTGGCAGATCTGTAACCTGGGCATAGCTTTCCAGTTCTTTGCCGGCCTGTATATATGCAGCTCGACTGTCTATTTGGGTGAGGCTTTTGCCTTTAGGGTTAAACCGTATCTGATTGCTTTGATCGTTTGTCTGGAACAGGTGATACATATTATAGTTATAGTCACTTTCAACTCTAGCAGGGACTTTTACTTCCTTTACTTTGTGATTGTGGGTATTATTTTGGTGCTGGGATTGATCATCTTTGCGGTGACATTGCCCGAAACGCGAGGCATGAGTTTGAGAGAGGCGGGTAAACGTTTCCGTCGAGTCCAGGATGTCATGGCGTATTAGGGGAAAATGTAATAGTATTTATGCGATTTAAAGTATACTTTCAATTGTTAAACAAACTAAATTAAACTTAAGAATTTGTTGAAAATAAAATGAATATTTCTTTTCTTCTAGATTTCTTGCTTCCTTTCTTTACACTTTTCCTTTGTTTATAAACATCTTTTCTTATTATAAATATACTTTCTTTTTCCTGAATTTTGAGCATGGAGCTCGCTCTTTGCTCTCAGCTCTCGAGAGCCAACTCTTGCTCTCAGCTCCTAGCACTCTGCTCTTGGCTCCGAGGTGAGAGCCCTTGATCGAGACGCGTTGGCTAACAACCGTCTCTCGGCTCGTGAGCCTCAGAGGTCGGCTCTGAACTGAGAGCCACAGCTCGGCAGCCGTGAGCCATAAAGCTGCTTTCGGCTAGTGACCCACAGCTCTAAGTATCGAGAACTTAGTATAAATTGAGTACTTAGTAGCGAGATATTTGCATTGAGTATTTAATATAGAGCTCTTAGTTTTCAATACCGAGAACTGAGTATCGAGCTTACTATGTATCGAGAACTGTTATTCGTGTACTTGGTATCGACTATCGAGTACTCAGTATCCAGAACTGAGTATTGAGTATTGAGTAACAAGTACTTAGTGGCAAGTACTTACTATCGGGTTCTTAGTAACGAGTATTAAGTAACGAGTACTGAAAATTGAAGCATTAGAATCGAGTTTTGTGTATCGATTGCTGTTTCAAGTACTGACTGTCGCGTAATTAGTAGAGAGTATCATATGCTGATTAAACCGTATTGCTTATTGAGTACTCAGCATCAAAAACTAAATATTGAGTACTTATTATCGAGTAGCGAGTATTAAGTATCGAGTTGTTAGTGGACAGAGAAAACTAAGGACGTTATTAAATATCCGTTGTATAATTTCCCGTATATATTTTAATTAAATATGACTTAATTATCCTTTTAATCATCCAACGGAGCTGAAAATCTTTCAAAAGATATGAAAAAGGATCATCCTTTGGATGATTTTTCAGCTTCCACTACTTATGGATATTTTAGGAGCTTTTGTTTCGGTGTATCAAGTACTAGGAATCGAGAATGGATGCACACAGTATGTTTCACATCATTGTCTCATGAGTTTTAGCCACTCTGACACCTTTTTTCATGCATAGTTCTATCCTTTTTTGTTCTTTTACCATCTTCCATGCATTGTTCTACTAATCTTCCTACTTTGTTCCTCTTTGTCTTATTTCCTTCTTTATTACTTCTTCCTTCTTTTTCTTGATAAATTTATTTAATTTTAATTTCTTCACTCTATATTTTTGTTTCTTTCTTCTGACTTTCCTTTTTCTTCCATATTTTTTACCCTTCCTTTCTTTCTTCTTCGTTTCGTTCACCTTAATTCTTCTATTCTTTTGAAGATCAAAGCGTGCAAGCTCATTGTATAAAGCAGTGGTGTAAAATGTATCTGAAGAGAGCTTTAACAACATGTACAACAAAAAGCACTATTTAACACTATTGCCTGTAATTCAGACTCTACTTCAAACTGGGACTTTTAGCTTAAGTCGCTGAAGTCACAAACCACCTCCTATCTGAAACAATTTTGTGGGTAGATTTTTCGGACCTAATAAGAAGTCAAGAAACTTCTTCGCTAGTGCAGCTTAGTGGAATGCAGAGAGCTGCTAATACGTCAGGCGAGCAATCGACGGCAGCATTTAGCAGCACACATTGCATCTAAGTGAGCTTCTAAGACTCCGAAAAAATCGCAACTAACAAGTTGAACGGCAGGCCAGTTTGAGATCTGCAGGAGCGCCGAAGCAGGCTAGCAATCGACGGCAGCAATTTGCTATGTTCTTTGCTCTCCTGAGAGCTGCTGAGACTGAAACTGCTCAGTAATCTCAATTGCTCAGCGTTGAACAAGTCAAGCGGAAGGCCAGGCTAAAACCTGCAAAATCACCGGAGCAGGCGAGCAATCGACGACCGAAATGTGCTGAACATAAGGAGTATCAGAAGCTGCTGAGGCGATCAACTGCTTACGCAACTTTCCGATCTACACTCTAATAGCTAGAATTGAGTTCCCGCCGGACGCCAGTTCCGTCTGAAGTTTCCAATTCTCATGCAGCTGTTTTTCCGGTTAATCTCTTGACTTTTAGTAATATTTATGCGGTTAATATTCACACACACACCCGAACTGGCGCACGCACAAAGTATTCAATTGAGACTATTTTTATAAGCCTGCGCCGCCTGCGGCATAGTTTATTTTGAACTTTATTATAAGCCAATTTATGTGTCTTGGCGAACGGCAAAACAGTTCCCTAATCTTCATCAAGTGAGTTATGATTGGGCAAGACGCTATCTGGGTGGCTGATGGATCCAAATTGTTGACACTTTGCGATGTTTACACATTTTTGAGGTATCTTTAATCTGCTTTAATGGGGACCAACTTAATTTTCAAGCATAAATAAACTCGATTTCTTGATTAAGATAAATGATTACTTGGGGGCAGGCAACAGCTGCGCAGGCCCATCGAGACGGCTAACCAAGCCGCATTACATGAACTACAATGGAAATTATCCGACAACAACAGCAGCAAAAAATGCGCATAAAAATTGCATTAAAATGCCTTCAAGTTGTAAGTCGACCGGAGGAATGGCCATAAAGGACAAACCAAACGTTTGCCCGACGCCCCGCTATGTCCGGGGAAAAGTTTGCCATTGCCCTTAAATGGCAAATGGATACCTTTGCTGCTTTCTTGAGTGAACTCCATCATTTCGCAGCGTAATTAAAAACCTCATACCACTTCAATTGACATCGGGCAAGGTGAAAGGTTAACCACAAGACCGTGTAGCGATTTCATGCGTCAGTGCATTTGATTCCCCTCTTGGACTGACCCATCCAACCACCCACCCACCAAGTGTAATGGCTTGCAAGCAAAACGGCATATCACATAAAGTTCAGCGAAACGAGAGAAAGCAAATGGAATTGAAATGGCGAAACTGCAGTTGATGGTACGAAAATGTAAGCAGGGGGGGAGGCAAGATTAGTGCATAAGCTGGTAAAATAAATTCCTCAAATTCTGGAAATGTTTCGAAAACCCTGACTATTTGGTCGCTATTTCTCGGGCGAGCGCTTGATAGTCGAGTGCGCTAAGATGCAGACAACCTCGTGTTCAGTATGGCAGATCGTATCTCAGTCAAGGAACAAGTACAAATTTGTATCCTCTCAATATCAATCACAGCGTTGCCTGGTTTTAACATTTTCTAAGTTCTTTCAAAGTTAAGTTCGATTTAAGGGAGACTTTACAGTTCGGGGGCTAAATCTGGATTTGGTTTGGCTTTCGTTGATTCCAACTGGCTTAAGTCTTTCTATCAGCTTAGCCATAGTACATTCATCAATCTCATTTGGAAACCAAATCTTTATACAATCTTTAGTTACCTCACACAATTAAGAAAAGGAATCAAGTTTCTTACTCACCTAATAATACTAATGGATTGGTTTCCTTCAAAGGTCAGTAGATCTGAAAATAAATATACAAAATTATTTTATCATCAGAATAAGTTGAGGACTTTAGTATTGCAAATACCATATCAAAATTGTACCCAAAAAATGGCGGTTTCGATACCGCTTTAACTAGATAGAGCCAACTTATGTCGGGGTAGACACCACTACATAAGAAACAAGAAAGAAAGTCGGTCAAGCCCGACTATAACATACTCTGTACCAAGAAAATTTGTCTTTTGATCATAACTCGAAAACCGTTCATCCGATCTTCCTCATTCCTTTGGCGGATCGATAAGTTATCCTAATAACTAAATATGTCCAAAAGGAACAAGCCATCTATCTTCAAAACTGTGGGAGATATGACGTTTTTTCTAAGTTGCGGGGGCGGGAGGGAGCGTGGCCAAAATTGAAAATAAACTTGATCTGCCTGCAGACATAAGAAGCATATGTCCCATACATGTCAAACCTCTATCTCTTACCATCTCTGAGATCTGTGCGTTCATACGGACAGACAGACAGACGGACGGACGGACAGACGGACAGACGGACAGACGGACATGGCTATATCGACTCGGCTGTTGATGCTGATCAAGAATATATATACTTTATGTGGTCGGAGATGCTTCCTTCTGCCTGTTACATACTTTTGCACAAACTTATAATACTCTATGTATGTACCTTCGGTACAGAGTATAAAAATTAAGACTTTTTCATGTAAAACATCTAAAATATCATTACGTAAGTTGCTAGGAGGTGACTTCAGCGTCACGCGTCACGCTTACATGTCATATTTTGTGAAGCTATAGAAAAGTGGTTGATTATTGAGTACCGACTCTCTTATTGAGTTCCTAATTATAAGTATCGAGTACTGATTAACGGGCATAGAATACCTAGTGCGTGCTCTTAGCATTTAGTACTGAACATTGTGTACTGAAAATCGAGTATCAAGTACTTAGTATCGAGTAATTAGTATCGATTAAGGAGAACTGGGAACTACGAACCTGGGTTGGGTCTGCTGAGAATCAAGTGGCGAGTTTTGAGAGCGGCTTACTGAGTACTTATTATCTTGTACTTGGTTTGTAGTACCGAGCATCGAGTATGAAGTACCTATAACGAGCTCTTAGCATTTAATACTAAGTATCAAGTACTTAGTAACGAGAACTTAGTATCGAAATCTGAGAATTGCATAATGAGTATCGAGTGCAGTGAATCAAGTACTTATAATCGAGTACTTGGCATATTGGACTGATAATCGAGTACTTAGTATCTAGGTCTTAGCATTAAGAACTGAGTATAAAGTACTGTGTGTAGATTACTGAGTATATTAACGAGTACTGAGTATCGAGTAGTTTGTTTTGATTATCTAGTACTGGTTATTGAGAGCTGAGTATCGAGGTCTGAGAATAAAGTGCTGAGAAGCGAGTGCGGTGTAACGAGTACTGGGTATAGAGTAAGAAGAATCGAGTACTGGGTATCGAGTATCGAATACTGAGTATCAAGTACCTACTATCGAGTTCTTACCATTGAGTACTGAGTATCCAGGTCTGAGAATCAAGTGCTGAGTAGCGAGTACGATGTAACGAGTACTTAATATCTAGTACTGATCATAGAGTAAAGAAAATTGAGCACTAAGTATCGAGTACTGAGTACCAAGTACCTAGTATCGAGCTCTTAACTTTGTGTACTGAATAACGAGTACTGAGTAGCGAGGAGTATGTATAGCGTACTGAGTATAGAGTACTGTGTATCGAGTACTGAAAATCAAGTAATTAGTATCGATTATCGAGTGCTGATTATTGAAAGCTGAGTATAGAGGTCTGAGAATCGAGTGCTAAGTGTCTAGTATGGTTTATAGAGTACTTAGTATCTAGTTCCTAGCTTAGCGATCTGGTATAAAGTTATGAGTGTAGAGTATAAAGTAACAAACACACAAACACACAAGTAAAAAGCACATTAAGTCACACATTAATGTCTCGAGTGTATTAGCCACACTCGCTCTTCTTTTTTTCTATTCCGGCAATGGCTTAATGTAAAACAACTACAAATGAGCGCCATGCGCATAGGCAGTGTGCACCTCAGATATAAGACAATTGATTAGAGTTCTCAACACAAATGAAATTTTTGCTACGACGTGTTGCTGGGAACTGCTTCTTAGAAACTTTCTCTTTCTCAATTGGAGTAGGAAATGAAAGAGTAAATCTAATGTTTGCTTCCTTTCTTCTTGAACGAAGTATAAGAATCGAGACCGTACCGGTATTAACGTCACGGTTGCAATCAGGATCCATCAATTTCATTAATAAGTACAAATGTTTCTCAAAAAAGAATGTACTATAGTATCGTTTACGGCAAGTGATTTAGAACTGTTAAGGTTAACAGTTCCAGTTCCCATTTCTATAGTTTCTATAACAAGAAAGAAAGTCGGTCAAGCCCGACTATAACATACTCTGTACCAAGAAATTTTGTCTTTTGATCATAACTCGAAAACCGTTCATCCGATCTTCTTCATTCCTTTGGCGGATCGATAAGTTATCCTAATAACTAAATATGTCCAGAAGGAACAAGCCATCTATCTTCAAAACTGTGGGAGATATGACGTTTTTTCTAAATTGCGGGGGCGGTAGGGGGCGTGGCCAAAATTGAAAATAAACTTGATCTGCCTGCAGACATAAGAAGCATATGTCCCATACATGTCAAACCTCTATCTCTTACCATCTCTGAGATCTGTGCGTTCATACGGACAGACGGACAGACGGACATGGCTATATCGACTCGGCTGTTGATGCTGATCAAGAATATATATACTTTATGGGGTCGGAGATGCTTCCTTCTGGATTTTACATACTTTTGCACAAACTTATAATACTCTATGTACCTACGGTACAGAGTATAAAAACCAAAACAAATTTTCTTAAGAAGAAGAACATATGTGATAAGGACATAGAATTGTACAATTGCATTAGGGGGAGAGCTTCATAACATAAAATACCTAGGTAGGAATCCCAGCAGGATAATTATATTGTTTTAGGGGCGATTTTACTTTTTCTGCATAGATTTTGCGTTGTTATTTGTAGGTTTATATGACAGATAGTTCCATGTAGAAGATTAGAAATCGGCCCTTAGGGTTTTAATTGAGGGTTAAATAGTTTTCTAAAGAAGAAATATCTGGCGTATAAGCGCTTCCGAAGTGTCCTAAATAATTTTAGCTACCTCTGGCCGAATGTTGTAGTGCTAAATGTACACTTTGATATCAAGTTCTTGGCTCAGCTTACATTTTCAAAGAGTTTGGCTAGCTGCCTTGTTGATCTGTTACTTATTCCAATACGATTTTTAAGTTAATGAATTAGAAATAGTCTTCAATTTTAAGTACAAGTTTTATTTGGATTGTTTTTATAACAGAGGTGCCCACAGAGTATGCGCACAAGGCGCATTCGTTGTTGTTATACGCATAAATACGCATAGCACAACAACATTTTTGTATTTTTTCGTTCTTCTATTCATATCGTTCAGTTTGAACCAAGAGAAATTGGAACCTCGAAGAAAAGAAGGCTGCACATTTCAAATGAATTTTCCAGCGAAATAAAAAATTTACACATTTTTATCATTTGGACGTGTGTGCCTCAGTTGTGACAACTTGACTGGGCAAATCAACCCGACAAGTTTGAAAGTCTTGCAAAGTAGATGAACCTAATTTCTAATAAAAGTAGAAACACATCATTTGTCAGCTACATTAAGTCATTAATAAATGCGAATTATTCAGCAACTGAAACGTAATAAAACTAAACAGGGAGGGGTCGGGTCTCAAGTTGAAGTGACATTTCCGTACACCACTTGAGAAACTTTTGCCAACAATTGTGGAAATTGTTTGTCAAGTTACAACTTTTGCTCATTTACAGCTGACACAAATTTGCACCTGCTTCAAAATGAATTTAACGAAAATGTTACCTTTTGAATGATTGATAGTTGGGCTGGAGTTGGACGGACGTCCGTGACCCACACGAAACACAAAACTTGGCTAGCTTCCTTCGTCTCCATCTGTCAGCTGTCAGTCTACAGACAGTTTGTTGGCAGGCGGTGAACTTGGCATTTTAATTGAGTGCAGCCCAACAACAACAAGAATTTCTGCAAATCGGTTGTTAAGCTAGGAAAATCGCTGACTTAATCATGTTTTTTTGTTGTTCTTGTATTTATTGAACCAACAGCTTGTAGTTTGAAGTTTGGCTGACACGTTGCGTATGCGCAATGTCGTCTGTTCCAGTTTCGTTTTCTAGTTTCAACTTTTTGTTATCATTCAACATCCTTGGCGGGGCACAAGTTGGCCCAAGTGTTCATTAGACATGCAAACTAGGAAATCGCCCAACAACCTGGTTCATTTATTGCTGTGTTTTCTTTCCTTTTTGACATTCAATCGAATAAACAAATTTGAACTGATAACAAAATAAAGTACTGCACGCATTTGCGAATAACGAAAAGCTGAGTAAACAACAGAAACGCCCGACTGACTTGGCCAAGTGAATGGGCTACCCTCGGGGGGGGCTCTGTTTGTTTTCATTTTCTTTCCCGCCCAGCCGAACACAAACACAAGTAAGTACGAGCGAGTACATAAACATTTGGAAAATACATAAACTGTTTTGATTGCAGGTAAATACACTCGAAAGACGACAGGTGACAAACTGGCCAGCAGCGGGAGTAGCGGCAGCTGGAGAAGCAGCAACTACTCATTAATGATAGCTGACCATTTATCATTGCCGCCCGTTTGTTTATCCAGAGACCACATAACATTTATAGATATGGGCCTTGAGTCATTGATCTTGAGTTGAGTTACACGAAATGTTTGGTGGATGCCTCTATTGGGTCGGTTTTTGGTGAAAAATAATACCACAAATTTACAGGGTATCTGCCCTACTTCGAAATATCCGTTACTTAGGGCAATTAGTGTTTATTAACCTCATGCGGCCCAGATAAGTATGCAACGTTTTTTTAACTCTGCCATTTACTATCCGATCTTTATGAAACTTTGTAAGATTGTAGATATTGTTCACATACACAGAACTGCAAAATCTGAGCTGCATAACTTTAAAAATGTAGTAGTGCTGGTGGCTCTAGCTCTTCTAGTCTCTGAGATCTAGGTGTTAAGACGGACGGGCGCAAAGACGGACATGGCTATATCGACTCGACTATTCATGCTGATCAAGAATATATATACTTTATGGGGTCGGAGATGCTTCCTTCTCATTCAACCTTGTTCTCTATGCCACGTCAGCTACAGTTTGGCGAGCCCAGAAATCTCTAGAGATTGTTTATTTGAAAATCTCTACAGTTTGAACTAAACAGTTAGGGTTTTATAGTAGGACTTTGAAAGTACTTTAACCAACATCAAAACTATTAAAAGAATGTCTCCAAATTTCATACCCAAATCGACTAAAATCGGCAAAGTAAACACTTGCCTCAAGTCATCAAATCTGTGGAACTTCAGCCGACAGCAAGCAAGAGAGTTGCATTGCTAAACGACTCATCTGCTCAGGATTTCCCCCAACAATTACTGTCTACCGGTAGTCCCAGTGTTCCTGTCGATAAATCTAGCGGATGGATTTCATTTCCTACGAATTTTTTGGTTTTTCGTGCTACGAAGAAGAGGCCTAACATCATTGGTAACCAAAAAAAAGCTTACGGTTGAGTAAGCGAATAATTTAGCGGCTTAAAATTACAAAAAACTAACCACAATCAAGTCGTTGGTACGCTGCATTTTTCCAAATCTTTAAAATGCAGACGAAGCTACCAATTTCCTATATAAAACTGAATTTGTAAGCTTCTTGAATGTGCCCGGCCCACCGCCGCACAATTTCCAACTAAATATTGCTCTGAAATGTAGGCCAGCCAAAACTATGCCATGATACGCGTTTGGCTATAAGAAATTTGAGGAGCCCATACTTGAGCGTTTGTATTCTGACTTAAGAAAATGTTTGTATGTATTTCTCATGTTCAATTGTACGTGGCATGTTCATGTGTTGGCACACCTTCTGCTTTGTGGCCTCTTGTGCCTAATAATTAAACGAAAATGTCGTTTTCAAAAGGTGTTACATTGAGGATAATCAACCCAAGTGTAAATATGTCCATATTTTGCAATGCTTATGACAGATTAAGGGTACTCCCACTCAAGGCTAGAAATTGGTAATTTTTTGAAGAGTCGGGTAAGTATAATGTAATAGAGGCTTACACTAAACCATAATGCTCAATTTCATCAACATATGTCCATATATTTCAATCTTAGGCGCAGATTTAGGGTATATATTTGGAATTGGGTTTTCGATATTTGATGGTACCCACTCTCAAGGCTAAGAAATGGTACCTAACTTGGCAATTTTTGGAGAAGACGGGAAAGAAGAGTATAATTTAGATTAACACTTATTCATAAAGCTCATTTTTATCAACATATATCAATATTTGTCAATGTTAAGGGCCAAATTCGGCTACAAATTTGAAATTTCATTTGCAACTTTGGATGATACTCCCATTCAAGGCCAGGAAATGAAACCTGACTCGCTAATTTTTGATAAAGTCGGTTAAGAAGAGTATAATACAGGCTAGCACTAGTTAATAACGCACATTTTCAGCCACATATGTCAATATTTGTCAATGTTGAGGGCAGAACTAGGTCACATATTTGAAATTTAACGTTTGACTTTAGATGAAACTGCCAGTCAAGGCTAAGAAATTATATCAAACTAGGTAACTTTTGGTAAAGTCAGGAGAGTAGAGTATAACGCAGGCTACCACCAATCCATAAAGCCCATTTTTATTAACATGTGTCGATTTTTCTCAATGTTAAGGCTAAAATTAGGTCACACATTTGAAATTAGATATTTGACTTTGAATGATACATCCATTCAAGTCTAGGAAATGGTTTTTAAATTGAAAATTTTTGGACAAGTCCAATAAGAAGTGTATAATAGAGGCTAACACTAATCTATAACGCCCATTTTCATCCACATATGTCGATATTTCTCAATGTTAAGGGCAGAATAAAATAACATGTTTGAAATTTGATATTCGACTTTGGTTAAGTCTCCCATTCAAGGCCAGGTAATGAAAACTAGAGTGGTAATTCTTGAAAAGGACTAATAAGAAGAGTATAATGCAGGTTAGCACTAGTCAATAACGCCAATTTTCAGCCACATATGTCAATATTTGTCAATGTTGAGGGCAGGACTGGGCCACATATTTGAAAGTTAACGTTCAACTTTGGATGATACTACCATTTAAGGCTAGGAAATGGTATCAAACTTGATAGGTTTTGGAAAAGACCGGAAAGAAGAGTATAATTCAGGCTATCACTTATCCATAAAGCCCATTTTTGTCAACATATGTCGATTTTTCTCAATGTTAAGGGCCAAATTAGGTCACATATTTGAAATTTGATTTTCTACTTTTGTTGAAACTACCATTTTAGGCTTAGAAACGGTCCCTAACTTGGTAATTTTTGGAGAAGTCGGATAAGAAGAGTATATTGCAGCTTAAAACTACTCCATAACGCCCATTTTCATTCACATATGTCAATATTTATCTATGTTAAGGGCATATTTAGATCATATAACATCATTTATAGCTAGATCATATATATCAAATGCAGCAAAGCACATATCTCGCTTTGTTTAGTGAACCTAAAACATTTTTTGTGATGTGATCTACTGTTAGGCGGTACGAAGTTCAAATAGGTTTTGCTATGCCACCTTCTGGCCGGCGACATCTGTTCAATTATCACCGACAAGGCGTCAAAGATTTTCAACCGGCACGCGATTTTTCTCGATTCATAAATCATTCGACATCATTTAGCATTCCGGATAGAATTTGTGTTCAATTTGTTGCTGCCTTTCAACACTCAATTTGCACTTGCAATTTTAACTTGTGTACTAATTTATCATAATAATTTTAAGATACAGACAGAAAGCAGCGCATTTTTTGTTGTGCGAAAATCATGTGAGTTTCCCCCCCCCCCCCTATTAATTGATGGCTCATATAAGCAGGCCAAGAATTTTATTGATTTCGATTCGGTGTGAATTCTGATTGCTTTTCTCCTTTGTGTTTGTATATGAGGAAAATGGTCTTGGTCTTGGTGCAGCATGAGTCAGGGGCAGATGGTAAGAAAACTCTATGGCTAGAAGTTGGTTTTAATATTTGCAAAGGTATTCCATATTTATCTTACAGAGTAAATTACAGTTTCTTTACCAAGTTGAACCCTCTGATATCGTTGTATTGCAAACTTAATCAACCATTGTTCCACATCCGTTCTGGGTTTAGAATTTCTGACTGAAACAAATATCAGTCATACGTTTTTTTGGGCCACACAACGTTTTGTCAAAGTCAACAGCAGACGAGTGAATGAATGGGTAAGCCCAAATACCGCAGCAAATCGAATGGAAAGGTTGAACCTAAAAGGTAACCCACATACAAATGACCAATGACAAGCACTTAATAATGACAAAAGGACCGGCCGTCTAACATGTTGGCTCACAGCCATTCCTATAAATAATTTCTGTGCATTGTATACAAATAATTAATACCGTAAAAAATACAATTAATTACCTTTTATGTGAGTAATTGAAAATCATTGGCAATTGCAAAGCTGTAGTTTCAATCAAACCGCCTCTGATTGTTTTTTCGCCCACAAGTGCATAACTATACTATAATTTGGTTACATCGCCTGTCAATTCTGTAATGGTTATTAATTCCTGGATTTGCTTCATTTTGATTATGGTTTTTCTGTGATTTATGTCAGTTTTATGATTGCCCACTGAAAGCTTTATGCATGTAAATGCTCTGCTGTGGTTGTTGTGGATTATTAATGGACTTGCATTTGGTTTATATATTTGTTTTGTGTTTCTTTTTTTTAATTTCGATTAATTTCTCACACTCGTTCCGAGCACAATTGGTGCGGAACTCCATATATCCGCATGTGATTCCCCTCGTAAGCCATGCATTTCAGTGTATCCGATGATTCTCATCTGCCCAATGAAGCGTTACCTAAAACATTTTTGCCATACAAATTGTTTAGCTATTTGGATTGTTGGATTTAGTTGAATGAAACCATTCATCTACCTGTAAACAGAGCCGCTGGAAAGAATTTGTTTGTAAAGAAAGGGATTGGTTTTAAATCTAAATCAAACAAGCTGGGAGGCGATCGAAATCAGAACCCTGGGTGCTGGGTGCATACGAAGTCAGCATCTCAACGCAGACGACTATCCAGCTCGCGCGTGTCATATCACAGTAGATATTTCAGCAAAGAACTAAGAAAGCAAGAAGCTTGTAATGTTTTCATCATTTAGTCATACGAAGTCAGCATCTCAACGCAGACGACTATCAATCTAGCGCGTGTCATATCACAGTACATATTACAGCAAAGCACTAAGAAAGCAAGAAGCTTATAAGGTTTCATCATGCAGTCATACGAATTCAGCATCTCAACGCAAACGACTATCCAGCTCACGCATGTCATATCACAGTACATATTACAGCAAAGCACAAGAAAGCAAGAAGCTTGTAAAGTGTAACGGTAAGGTACTACATATAAGATGATATGATGGTCACGCCTGGCCCGCAGGCACTAAGCATATTTCCTTATTAACATTAACACGAGTCAAATGCAAGCCGAGGCTTCTGCCAAGAGATATCGGCTCAATATAGTACCTATATAGTCTTCCGATGCTGCTCCCTGTGTAACTCTAAGGTACTACGTATTTTATAACACGATACGATGGTAACGCCTGGCCCGCAGGTTTTAAGCATATTTCCTTATTGTCGCCGACACCAGCCAAATGCCAGCCGAGGCTTGTGCCAAGAGATATGGGCTCAATATAGCACCTTTAAAGTCTTCCGATTCTGCTCACTGCGTAACGGTAAGGTACTACATATAAGATGATAGGATACGATGGTAACGCCTGGCCCGCAGGGACTCAGCATATTTCGCTTTTAACACCAACACGATATACCAACAGAGATATTTGGTCCATATAGTACCTATATGGTCTTCCGATTCTGCTCACTGTGTAACGGTTAAGTACTTCATACACGATAACACGATACGATGGTCACGCCTGGCCCGCAGGGTCTAAGCATATTTCCTTATTTATACCAACACGAGTCAAATGCAAGCAGAGGCTTGTGTCAAGAGATATGGGCTCAATATAGTACCTATATAGTCTTCCGATTCTGCTCACTGTGTAACGGTTAAGTATTTTATATACGATAACACGATACGATGGTCACGCCTGGGCCGCAGGTTTTAAGCATATTTCTTTATTATCACCGACCCGAGCCAAATGCCAGCCGAGGCTTGTGCTCACTGTGTAACGGTAAGGTACTATATATACGATAACACAATACGATGGTCACGCCTGGGCCGCAGGGACTGAGCATATTTCGCTTTTAACGCCGACACGAGTCGAATGCATGCCGAGGCAGCTTTTTGAGTAGTTGGCCAGCAGTCGATGGAGTAGGTCAGAGCTAGTTTGCATCGCTTTTGTTTCGCACTGACAAACCCGGCTACAATGTTTCAAATTTCTTGTTCATTTCGGTTTCAAAAATTCCACTTCTCCAAATAAACTTTACATTTCGATTCTGATACAAAGTTTTCTTGCTTCCGCTTGGGGGTTCGCTCTTTCAATTTGTGCCATTATTTGGCTCTGAGCAACTCTCATTTGGTTTGGTTGGTTTTTGTTTATTTTTGTGTGGCAATTTGTGAACTGTCTGCATGGGGTTTTTGTTTTATTATGTGTTCTTTTGCTAGCCCGCCGCCTCACTCACTTTTCATTGCCCGTTTCCTCCACATCCTGGCCCGGCTGGGGTTTGCTCTCATTTTACCTTTTTCTTCACGCTTATTATGTGTTTTGTTTATATATATTTTTATTTCTCTCTTTTTTTTTAGCTTAAATGTTGTCAGACAGGATTTTCCACTTTAATGCAGTCGTCGTCGTCGTTGCTCCGCACACACAACTCATCATGGATCTCTCCTCCGCCTGCAGTCCGCACTGCAGCTGCCGCCCGGCTCGGCCTCCTGCCCATTCAGGTTAATGCCGCCTTTATTCATATTTCTAAGCGCATTATGCGGCGCAGATTTTGCTTCAAAATATTAGCAAAATTATGTTAATCTCCTCCTGGGGGAGGGGGGTGGTGGCTGGAAAATCCTTTCCATTTTTTTCCATTTATGCTCATTACGAGGCGAGTTAAATTATTTTAATAGCCAATGCAATTACCAGTATCCATCCCTTGCTTGTCCACCGGCATTAGCCTTTTATTGCTTTCGCTATTGTGCAGGGAAACGAGCGTAAATCCTGTTTAATGTCTGAGGCGCTTTTTTTTGTGTGGTCGAGGGGGGTATTAAACACACCTACTGGCTAGACAAGAGTAGGAAGTGGAGTGTCGTAGACATCTTAATGGGAGTAAAAGTAGAGTTGACGTCTGGTGCCGGGGATGGTTCGGTTCAGTGGTTCATACGTACACCAAGAGGAGATATAGAACCATTGTGAGGAGGATTGTGAGGATACGTCCGCAGGGTTAAGTGTTTGGAGTCTCTCCTACAACTAAGATCTGGGCACTGGCAAAGAAGATACAGTAATGTCTCCTCTTCTTCATTACACTTAAAGCGTCCAGCTTGCCGTTTCCACAGAAAATCATAGATCCAAAAAGATCCAATTGAAATGAATAGTTTTTAATACCTTTTTTTTATATTAAAACTAGCATATAGCCCGACGAGCTTCGCCGCTGTCATCATCAGGGTAGTCGTTATCATTATCATTATCTCTATTGCCTTCGCTATCGTTATCGTTATCGTTATCGTTGTCGTTGTCGTTGTCGTTGTCGTTATCATTATCGTTATCGATATTGTGATAGTTATCGTTATCGATATAGTTAACGTTTTCGTTTTCTATACGCTATCGCTATCCAACATCGGAAAATGAAATCTCAATTTATTTCACTTACTATCCTTACAAACCGAGTTTCGAGTCAATCAGATGAACTTTTCCCACGCTTTTCCGGCTTTTCCGCGTGGAATTTTTCAAAATCCCGTCTTAATACGTCTATCTCTTCTTCTATCCCTTACCGTTTAGGCTGTGCGATGATTGCCAATCAGTCAGCGAGGACAAACTCTTATATATGTAGAGAGATAACCATTTTTCATATCTTTTGTATGATTTGCAGCTCCATTAGATAAAAATTGAAGATCCATTTAACATTCAATGCATATTTTAATGTCCAAAAATGTATATTCAAAAAAATCTTCATTCCAAATGGATGCTGAAATCATTCAATGAATAATGGCCGCGTTCAGCAGAAGAACTTGCTCCCTGATCAATCGTACTTTTTCCTAATTTTTCTGCTGAATCCCAACCAATTGTCTTTTGAAGTCTTTGTACAAAACTGTAGCACTTTGTTCAGCATAAACTATTCGATGTATTATTTTTTCTGATACCTGCTAAGCGATCAATCATTCTTCTGAACGAGGCCAATTTTTCACTTGATATTTTTTAGTATGCATCTGTAAGTCTTGAAAGGATAATGAAAAAACTTAACCACTAATTTTAACTTCAGACAACTTAGACATTTATATTTCAGACCAGATAGAATGGTCACTTGCACAGTTTTATGGTCTGGACCTTCTTTAATACCATATCAATTTTTGTGTAAGCTTCAGAAAATAACGATATGATCGATTCATCGATGTTTTTTAGATTCGATATATCAAATATCGATATTGAAAACGTAGATTTTTGATATTATTGATTTGGATATTTTGAGAAAAACCCAAGTTCAATGATTTGTAAGCGTTGTTTTTTTGTTAGTCTATGAATGTTGAAATGGCAAGCCTTACTGAGCATTTTCGGCCTTTCCAGGTGGTACGAATCACTGGAGAGATGTTTAAAAATACCATTTAAATAAATCCTTACTTGAATTAAGTACAAACGGTGTCAATAGTATGGTAAGTACCAAAATACTTAATTCAAGTACCAAGTTCCTATTTTAAGTACGAATTTTTTTTAGCCCCCAATACTTGTTTTTTAAATGTTTCGGGATAATTGAAGTGCATTACATATAATTTGAAAATCTTTTTTAAATCATTAAACTCTCAAAGTAAGTACAAAATATTCTTTATTGTTTGGAAAGTTCTAGACACATTCAAACAAACCTAAGCCCATAAAGTTTCAAGTAAAATTAATGGGCCCATAACGACATTACGAACGTTTCGGAAAAGTGACCTTTAATTTAGGTGACTATTTCCTCAAAAATAAACTGACTGAGAGTTTTGTCAAGTAAAATTATAAATTTATGAAAAGTGACCTTATATCTAGGCGATTATTTCCTCAAAAATAAACTGAATGCTCGATTCCCAGTAAATAAAAGTTTATAAAAGTTTTACGGAAAGAAGAAATATAATACTTGTCTTTGGAGACCTTTCAATTTTGGAGGAATATTTGACCTAACATATTTAGGAACAAAGTTCCTTACTTTTAGGCAGTTTTTAGCCTTTTACTAAGGTTAGAAAGACCTAAAAAGTTAAGGTCATCAGCCACCTTAAAGTAAGAAGCCATTTTACCTTGAATTTAAGGTTATTTTCGGGGGGTTTAAGATCAGCAAGCTAACATCACTTTATAGAAGAATAGTGTTAGAACCAGTTGGGAATTTTAAGCACAGATGCGCTCAAAAGTAGTTTGCTTTTTCCATCTTTTTGGAACTCAATCTCAATCTTTTTACTATAATTGAACTTAAAAGGCGCTTTTCTTAAATTTTGCGGCTTGAAGTAAGTTGGAAAAGTTCTTGTTCTTGTGCTTGGTACCATCCACATATCTTCGCTCGGAGATATATCATCTTAAAGCGACATAGCTCCTTGTGGAGATCTGTCGTTTTTCAAACGGCGAAGATATGTGATCTCAGAACGACATAACTCCGCGCAGAGTTCAATGAGTAGAGTGTCTGTCACCAGAGAGCAGGCTATTCCTTATCTTATCGCTTGTTTTGGTATTAACACTTGGCCCTGCCTCACCCTCTCTGTCACATTTTGAGACGAGAGTTTCTAAAACATTTCAATTACTATCAATTGCCTTATCAATTTGCCCCGGGTGAATAAAAAAAAAGGCAGCAGCAGCAGCAGCATCGAAATTGAAATTGATTTGCAGCTAATTAATGGCTGTAAAACGAGGCGCGTATGTTAATTTACACTTGTCAGTTGGTTGGCTGTTTGCTTGTCTGTGCATATGTATGTAGCCAGTCATAAAGTGTCACACAAACTATGCAAATGGGACGTTTAAAGTCGTGCAATTAAATGGCGCCCGGAACGCTCCAAATAGTTGTACAACGTTGGGCAAGGAAATGCAAATGAGTGCTAATTAAGTGCTGGTTAATAACGGTCCAACAACCAGTTCAGAGGACAGTTTGATGGATGGCCTCCGCCGGCTGAACCGAACAAGAAACTGTGTGGCCCATCACTCATTCAATCAGTTGGGTTTGGTCGGTCAGTCAGTCAGTCAGTCGTTCATTCATTCATTAGCTTGGTTTGTTTGCTTTATTTTTGACGTTCACGAAACTGAAACCTGCACGGAGTTAGTCATCATCATCAGCAACGTTGCCAGGGGGCGGGAGGTTCTACTTTAATGAAAGGCCTTAACCCCCTGCTGGCCGAATTATGAATTAGAGAGGAAGAGACAGAGACATAAACCCGTTTTCGGTCTCAAGTCGCCTAAAAAGGCTGAGAGAAATTGCAGTCAAAACAATTAGACAGCCTCGAGACGAAGCCGAGTCTTGCCGCAACTTCCAACTTGTTGCGAAAATGTTGGCTGTCTGGCTTTAAGTCTGACCAAGAGTTTTTTTTTTGTGACGGGTTGGTGGGGGGGGGGGTAACAAAAAGTAAAAAGTGTCTAATTAAATGCGTTTTATGTGTGTGTGTGTCTTTTTCCCCAGGGAAATGCGACAAGCGAAACGCATGTTTAAGAGGAAATGAGAAATGGAGGGAAGGCAGTAGAGTTATGTGACTAGTGAATGGTCTGAATGCTCATATTTAGATCTTTCAATTCAGATTTCATTTTACACTTTCAGTTTGAAGTTCTTATCTTAAGAGACTCTGAACCGAACCGAACCAAACCGATTTGCTTTGTGGTTTTCGGTTCGGTTCAGCAATTTCGAAAAGCCGCCGGTTTTTTTCGGTTCAGAATCGGCTTCCATTCCTTGTATAGGAATATATAAGCACACACAGCTCCGGCAATATAGGAAAGAAGCTGAGACGTGAAATCCAAGTTATTTCAGGTATAGCAGAGGCAAGTAAAAGGTTTTGATGATTCTATCACACCAAAAAGAAATTGAAAGTGATTAATATTCATACTTGGATCAAGTACTTCGCTCTTAGATCAAGAATTTCTCTCTTGGATCAAGATATTCCAACCTTATCGAACTTCTTATCATGAAAAAGGTACCAAAATGCATACTTTTCATACTTCGATCAAGTATTTCGCTCTTGGATCAAGAATTTCGCTCTTGGATCAAGAGTTTCCATTCTTATTGAACTAATGATCAAGAAAAAGTAATAAATATTTATACGTGGATCAAGTATTTCGCTCTTGGATCAAGAGCTTGAATTCTTAACGAACTTCTGATCAAGAAAAAGGGATCAAAATTCATATGTAGATCAAGCACTTCGTTCTTGGATCAAGAATTTTTCTTCTGATCAAGAAAAAAAGATCAAAATTCATATGTGGATCAAGCACTTCGTTCTTGGATCAAGAATTTTTATACTTAACGAACTTCTGATCAAGAAAAAGGAATCAAAATTCATACGTGGATTAAGTACTTCGCTCTTGGATCAATAATTTCCTTTCTCATTAAACTTCTTATCAAGAAAAAGGGATCAAAATTCATATGTGGATAAAGCACTTCGCTCTTCGATCAAGAATTTCCATTCTATCAAGAAAACGGAATCAAAATTCATACTTGGATCAAGAATATTGATCTTGGATCAAGACACTCTATTTATATCCAAGTTCTTATCAAGAAAAAGGGATCAAATTCATACTTGGATCGAGAATTTCGCTCTTGGATCCTAACAAGAAAAAGGAATCAAAATTCATACATGGACTAAGTACTTCGCTCTTGGATCAAGTATTTTCATAGTTATTGAACTTCTGATCAAGAAAAAGGGATCAAAATTCATACTTGGATCAAGTACTTCCCTCTTGTATAAAGCATTTTCATACTCTATCCAACTTCTGATCAAGAAAAAGAAATCAAAATTCATACGTGGATTAAGTACTTCGCTCTTGGATCAAGAATTTCCATTTTCCTCAAACTTCTTATCAAGAAAAAGGGATCAAAATTCATATTTAGATCAAGTACTTCGCTCTTGGATCAAGAATTTCTTTCTTTCTTCTTTCTTATCCAACTCCTCATCAAAAAAAGTCATCAATATTCCTACTTGGATCAAGTTGTTCGCTCTTGAGTCAAGTATTTTCATACTTATCCAACTTCTGACATCAAACATTCTTGATTCAAGCATAAAGTTCTCTATTTTTTCTCTGAGTGTTGATTTCGCTCGAATGATAGACAAAAACTGCTTTTGTGGCAGGTTTTCCGAACAATTTGACTGATTTTCTAAATCTAAAAGAGTTTTCAAATGTGAAGCGTTGAAAATGAGTTTGGATCTGATCGGAAGAACTAGAAAGTTTCCACCCAGGGGAGTTTTTTTTTAATGAATTTTTATGCAGGTCTTTGAAAATGAGTCGCATATTTCTTATGAATAAAACTACGATACAAAATTTCCTATCTTTTATGGTTCGGGGCTGCGTTGGAACAATTTTATAAGGAATTCCCGAACAACTTAAAATCAATGCCTTTCAATTTGTTTTTCCAGCCAAATGGCATCAGCGGTATTGAATTGCATATCAGTTTCATTATACTAAATACATCAGCTTTAGCCACGATCTGTTTAAAGAATAACTAGTAGCCCATCCACACGATTGGCTACCCAGCTGCTTGTGGGCTTGCAACTGTTGTAATCTTACCGACTTAGTTTGTTTGTCGTTTTGCCGACACTTGCTGACTTCTATGCGGTTGCAACCATCTCCTACCTACCTGTAGTCACCTGCCACCAATTCTGTGTGGGCCCAAAACGTCTCTAAATCTGTCCTCGGCCCAACTGCATCTTGCATATTTGCCGGCGTGTTAATCTTTTGTTGTGTTGCGTTGCTTATCGCAATAACCATGGGGGGGGAGTGGAGGGGACACAGAGAAGTACCATGTCAGGCTGTAGGCAGGTTCAACTAAAACTGAAATTGCAGTTCGTGCGTTTGCGACAGGTGCGTTTGCCGATTGCAACGCCAAAGTTCTCAATGCCTTGTTGAGCGTCATTGAAATGTCAGAGTTCACTTTGGCGAGTGATTGACGGGCTAGGAAAAAGAACCACACTTGCTTACACATGTACTATACACACACACGCTGGCTGACCCCTTGTGAAGTCAATGAGCCGCATCGTGTACGCAGTTTATGTTAATTGTTAGCTGTTTTTGTACCCTAACAAAGGGTTTATTTACTTTGAAACGAAGTTTGCATCTGGCAATGCCTAGAAGAAAGCATTTTAGGTAGATAATATCGCTGTTAACACCGGCTTGGAAAAAATCTATGCCTATCTATCTAAAAATAGATCAATGAAGTCGAAGCAAATGCCAACATTTCGTCAAAATCCAAATTCCAATACCTGAATTTCTACCTGGAATGCAAAACCGATTCTAAAACGCACCGAACCAAACCTAAACTTATTTCAGCTGAACCGACTTTCCTTCGAAAATGCTAAACCAAACTGAAAACCACAAAGCAAAGCGGTTCGGTTCGTTTCGTTTCAGTTCACTGACGAGTCTTAAGACGTTAAAATTGTTGGAGAATTTTAATAAGTTCTTATCGATGTCAGATTTATGAAGCTGCCAACCGTTTTGAAACATTTGATAACCCGTTTTAAGTTCGAGTAAGCTCGAATTGATCAAAATAAGGGATTGTGGCCTTAACTAAACTTCAAGGTCCCGAGTTCAAGTCAATGTATTGAAGAATGAATCACAACTTAGCAAACAGAGTGGGGTTTTGCTGTGGGGTATGTGTGTTAATGGCTCCCGTGCCAACGGGCTTTTTGAAATCTTTAAAGTTGAACTCGAAAAGGATCTGGATTAAAATGTGGTTCCCTACCGGGATCAACCCTTTATTATCACCGCTTTGACTTGAGTTGTTCCCAAATTTCTCATTTTTTGGAAGTTGCTATTGGAATTCGGAACGATATTTACCTTACTCTGTTGTTCTACTTAACCTCAATCCAACATTAACCAGAAGCAAAAAACTCTTAAAGTAAAATCATTCTGGACAAAGTCTTTGTCCGACTTTTGTAGGAAATTAATCCCAAAATTGTTGAAAAGCCACATATTCACTTTAGAAATCGGAACATTTAAAAACCGTATGCGCAATTCCGTGAAAGATAAAATTCGCTCAAATCCACTGCGCAATCAAAAAATCATGTCCCGTGAGATGAAAACAAGGACAGCATGTCGCGTATCATAAAACCTGATTTGAGACCCAAAACGGAAGTCAACATTGAACATTAACCACCGACGATTTCTGTTAACTGACAAGAAAATTTTCACCACGGAGGAATCGTTTAACAAACCGAAGACAAAAAAAAAATTGTCTGAAAAATATTCATTCAATATTAATGTCTATACATATATTTGAAATTGAAAGTATGTTTGTATATTTGTTCCTTATGGGCGTCTAAACCGCTGAACCGATATTCAAAGTATGTTCATGTCGATCAGGAAATTGTCATAGGCTATGTCTCATGTCTGTGACTTGGTTCAAAAACCGCGAAAATTGAAAAACTAAACCGTTCATCCGATTGCGAAGAAACTTTGGAGAATGGTTAATTGCTTGCCCGGGAACGCCTCTAAGTTGAAGTGGGCGGAAAATGGTCCAAAAATCGCGAAATTTGCCAAATTCAACCGTTAATCCGATTGAAACATTGGGGATTGGTTAAACGCTTGCCGGTTAAGGTTTCTAAGTTGACGTAATAGGGGGGAAATGGACCAAAAACCGCGAATTTTGAAAAATATTAAACCGATCATCCGATTGCGATATAATTTTACGGAATGGTTGGACGCTTGCAAGCGAAAATTTCTAAGGTCCAAAAATCCGCGAAATTTCTAAAATAATCATATGTACTATATATCTATGAAAGCGCTTAAAGCTTAGATTAAAATCCAGCAGATTGAACGTCTGAATTTTGCTATTTTTCATTTGAGCTTATATTATTATGAAGATTTCATAGACGGCAATTGTAGACTGGTTAATAGGAGGTGTATACCAAACTGTCAAAATAGCCGCGAAATTAGCAAAGTTACAGTTAAAACTTTCATTTTCTCACAATGCAAAGGACCCGGCCGACGCCGGGTATTCAGCTAGTTATAAATGAAACAAGAAAGAAAATCGGTCAAGCCCGACAATAACATACTCTGTACCAACGAAATTATGCCGAACCTTTCATCCGATCTTCACTATTTTTTTTGGCGGATCGTTAAGTTAGCCTGATTACGAAATATGTCTAGAAGGAACGAACCATCTATCTTTAAAACTGTGGGAGATATGACGTTTTCTCTTATTCGCGGGGGCGGGAGGGGGCGTGGCCAAAATGGAAAATAAACTTGATCTTGACATATCAAACCTCTGTCTCTTACTATCTCTGAGATCTATGCCTTCATACGGACAGACAGAAGGACATGACTCTGCTGTTGATGCTGATCAAGAATATATATACTTGATAGGGTAGGAGATGCTTCCTTCTGGCTGTTACATACTTTTGCACAAACTTATAATACTCTATGTACCTACGGTACAGAGTATAATAATAGTATTTCATAAATTTATATATATTTACCGTTTTAGTTGCAGTGAACAACGTCCCAGTTAATCGAAACTTGTTTTAATTAAAGTTTATCTTGTATCACACTTTAAAAACACTTAACACTTATATCTAGTTTTGTTTAAATGTTTGTTGTCAATTCTAAAATTACAAATCAAAAGATCATTAATTAAAAAAAAACACCTTAAAACTCCGCAATCGATTAAACATTCGCGGGCCAAATTAGTAAACGCAACGCATGACTCAGGCAAACAAACAAACAAACAAAGCTAAGGCCAACAAACCGATCCGATACCGTCAAATGCTTAAGTTAGGTCAAACATCTGCTGCTTGAATGTATCAAAAATATTAAATTTTAATTTGGAAAGCAATTTTGAAGTCGATCGACAATGCTGATCCCACACACACACACACACACACACACACACACACACAATTTAAGTCCGGCCCCAAGTTTCCGCTGGCTGTCGATGCACTTTTACAATATTATTTATGATCATCAATGTGGGCAGCAGCCACACAATTTGTTATTTAAATTTTGGCCAATTAATTTTTCATATTTGTTTATATTTGGCGCACTTTTTTACGGGCACATGTAAATTGTTGTTGCTTTGCGAGCGACGAGAACCACCCACGACCGCGTTTAGAAGACAACAAAACAAAACTGAAAGACAATGTGACCAGTCAGGGCTATGAAAGAAATACCTAGACCTTTGAAGTCGCTTCGATTTCGAAGTTTGCTGCCGCAGCTGTTGAAGGCGCGCTGGTTTGAATTTTCGAACTTGACTGAATTGAAATATTGACAGAAATGTAACTATTTACCTCTTGTTTGATAAAGACACTTTAATTGAAGAACAAACTCAAAAGATTTGTATTTTTGGTTAAAGTAGCTAAACTTTGACAGGTATTTTATATTCTTACTTATTTCGTAATGGCTCATTCAAAGCTGATCTTAATACTTTTTGGTTTTAAGTCTACTTATTAACACATAATCTGTTTATTGGATTGGTTTTCCAAAGGTTTCAAATTTGCAGTAAGGTATGTATATTTTAAGTTAGGTTTAGAGCCTAAGATGTTTTTTTAGAACCAGTTTGACTAGAGTTATTAGTGGTATTCCTGAAAGCGATTTAGATTAGATTAAGATTTCGGCAATCAGCTGTTCACAGCTGCTCCATTCCATTGAGTCCCTTCAATCGAACTAAGAAGTCAGTCATCTTACTGATTGATTGGGCTACTGAACCTACAAATCAACCGATATTTGCTCCGATAGCCGCCGATACTAGTGAAGTTTCCACAGTATGTTCAAGTCTATCAGAAAAGAATCATGGGTAAAACGTTTAAAAATTGTCCAAAGGCGGTTCAGAGCCATATTTCAGAGCTGAAAACTTGGTCTGGTCGTATAGATGTTGGTTATTATTTCAGCTTCGAACTGGAAATTTGGTGTGTGATTTGGTAGCTGAAGCTAAGATCATAATTGAGGGCTCCGGGAATCGCGGGGCTAAGCGATTTGCAGCAAAAGGCAAGAAATGTAGCCCGAGGCAACAAAAAATTTAACATAACTTTCTGTTGTCCCTTCAATAAAGATTTGTTCTGTCCGTTCTGGAATACCCTTAGGACATTCTTCTCTCGTTATTACAGAGCATCGGCCAAAGCAAGATACAAGTATTGGTAAAGGATAACAGTCTAAATTCTGTTTACTACTTAAACAGAATATTGCTGCACTTTAAAAGTTGCTAAAACCAAAAAAAATTACACTAATTTATAAAATGGTTTGATAAAACAGTTATGTTGCACATCCAAAGTAGCTGGAAAATGGCCAGATATTTTTTAAAATTGCTGAATTTGCAGGCTCTGGCTTTTGATCTTATAAAATAGCTAGATGTGGTTACGGGGAAAATAGCTAAATTGGGAACACTGATGCCGAAAATTATGGTTTCTCTTTTCTCTTCTCTTGTTTCCTTCAACTTTGCTGTACTTTATCCGCATACAAAGAAGGAGTATTTTCCAACTTTTCGCCTTTTGAGTCTGTTTCGAAAAAAATCTAGACATACTTTTCACGAGACCCAGTGCAATTTATTGGGAAGGTCGAGTATAGCATTTCCTCACACTTGGTTCCTTCTAGTGTTGGGTTGTTCATGAGTGAGTGAACAAAATTGAGTTGTTCACTATACTGAGCAAGTGAACATGTTCTTCATTAGTTGTTCATTTTTGTTCAGTCAGAGTTGTTCAGTTGCTCTTGTTCTGTGAGTTGTTCACCCAGAGTTGTTCAGTAGCTCAGTGAGTCTTGTTCTGTCAGAGTTGCTTTGTCTCTATTGCTCCGTGAGTTGTTCAGTATCTAGTTCAGAGATTTGTTCAGTAACCAGTTCAGTGAGGTGATCAGTGACTGTTCACTTAGTTCGGTGACTGTATGGCAACTCTGTGTTAAGCAGTCTTCTGGTGTGGCAGTCTCGTCCGTTGTTTTTATTCAGAATGTCTTTGAACAGAGAGCACAGCAATGTTTGGAACCATTTCACCGAAATGGATAATAAAAATGCAAAATGTAAATACTGCAGCCTTACTTTAAGTTGTAACTCACAAAGCAATCTAAGCCGCCATCTTAAAAGCAAACACTCGGCTGCAGTGGAGCCCCCTCCCACTGAACGGAGATACTGATTTAGATCCTGTTTTGTTGTAAACTTCATTAAAGATTAAACTCAGTAGTTAAGTATGTCTTTCATTTCAATACACATTGGCTCGTACTCAACAATTGAGCAACTGAACAACTGAACAACTGAGCAATTTGACTGAGTTGACTCATTTTGAGAAAAAGAACAAGTGAACATGTTCACTGAAATGAACAACCTTTACCCAACACTAGTTCCTTCCTAACACCCCCAAAATCAGAAGTTATGGCCCAAAAAACGGAATGGGGTGTTTTTTTACTCATTTAAATTGAAATTACTCAAGCATAGACCGTAACCTTGGCAATTCCGATAGCGACGACATGGCATTTTCAGTTTGTTTTCTAAAATTTCTTCTTTGCCCACCACTGGTTTTATTATTTTCTTCTAAGCGATTTTCTTTTTAAATTTATTATGATAGCCTATTTAATTCTCCGTCGAACAGATGTTAGATCCTTGAATTTGGTTACTGTGTGACGAAGTTATTCGCTTATTTCTAAGCACACAGCGACAATCTAGTATTATTTTTTTAAGTCTGCCCACATATTAGCGTGTGCTTGAACATATCTGCCCCTAGAAGTATGCCATGTTTAGTAGTTCTTCCATCCAAACTTCTCAGTTGGGTACAGATCACATCTTACCACATACGTTTTAAGTATCCGAAAGCGTACCCGCTACATCTGGAGTCCCGCAGGGCTGTCATCTGGGTGCCTTGTTCATTTTCATCAATGATATTCCACAAGTGCTGTTCCATTCAAATATCCTTATGTGCCTCAATTGACCAGCGATCGTTTCAAATTGACCTAAACTCTTTAAGTGTTTGGTGTATTATCCTGTGACTACCCGCTATGAAATGTTTTCCAAAGTGAAAGTTCCCCTCATTTTCTCTTGAAAATTTATATGCGTTTTTATTAGATTTCAAAAATAATTTTAAGACTATGGCTTGTTGTTGGGTGATTTCTAAATATGTAATCGGGGTTTTTTCTGATTTACAACTTCATGCAAACAAATCGGGTGTGTGTATATATTCTTTTGGTTCGTTTGGGTTTTCTAGTCAAAAACATGGAAAAGCAGACGCACGCACACACACTCACGCGCTCAGGCACGCACACACACACACGGACATGAGGCGGTAGCAAAGTGTACCAACGATTTGTCAAAATAAAAACGTATTTTGGATGTAAAAATTATATATTAAAAAAATTATGAACTCAAAAAAAAAGGAAAACGCATAATCGAAACATACCACTTAGATCGAGATACGAGAGAGATATGGGAGTTGGGGGGGCGGGACCAAAGGGGCATTTATCCAGCGTTGGGGCACAAGTCCAACAACGGTGGCAAATCCATTCGGAAATACAGTGAGAGTGAGAGAGATTAGAGAGATACGAGGGGCGCTAAGGCCACGAAAGTCGACTACAAATGCTAAATCCTGATCCGTATGGCTGTCCAAGTGTCCTCCTCCTCCTCCTCCATTCTCCAACATCCATTTCAATGCAAATTATGAGCGACAAGACAAGCAGAAGAAATGTTTTGTAACGAAGAATTGGGGATGGGGGGGAATCCCGCCCCGAATTGAAATTGTCCTGTCCTTCCATGGGTATCCCACGTTGTCCTAGTACCATTTCCTAATATCCTCCTAACTACGAAACAAAATCCTTCCTCCTTCTCTTCCTTTTCCTTATCCTCCTCCTCATCCTCCTCCTTTAATCCTCCATAAATCCTCAAATGCGTTTTACATTTGTTTTTTGGGGAAGAGAAGAAAATAAAAATGAAATATTAATAATTTTGCTTAAGTCGTTTACATAAAATTTGTATCGTGTTTGTCTCCTGGTTAAACATTCATATTTATTTTGTATTAATGTTATGTTGGATGTTTCTTGTGGTTTCTTTCTTGGTTGGCAGAGCAAGGAATGTTGCCAAGATCCTTGAAATTACAAAGTGAAAAATTTTAAGCGTCAATTGGGGGGAGAGGTTTTCCATTTTTCATTGCTTAAAGGGGGAACGGAATTGCAAGTTGGATATTAATTTTGGATGCATGATTGATTGATTGTTTGATTGATGGCTTGAGGGGTCAGATTTGGTTGCCTTGCTTGGCCTAAAAGATCCTGCTCGTAAGAAATATAGATTAATGGATAATGATTTTGGATTTTTTGTTTGTTTTTTTTTTTTGTTGGGTCTAGGATTAATAGTTAGAGCGAGAGCGAGACCTGGAATAGGATTGACGCCGCACTGGTGAGTATGTGGGTGTGCCACGACGACGAGGACGTGAAGAGAATGAACGCGAACGCGATCTGCAGAGAGGAAGTCTTAGTAAATGCAGTGAAAATAATACCACGCACTACTCACCTATCGCGGTAGTCTCCACCACCACCGCCGCCGCCACCACGGCCTCCACCGCTGCCGCCGCCACCACCGCCACCGCCTCCACCACCGCCGCCACGATCATTGTCGCCGCTGTCCTCACGCACACGTATATAGGCCACTTCGCCCTGGAAAACCCACATACAAATAAGATTACCTCATTCACCATCCCTCTCCCCCTCCACCCGCTGCTCACCTCATGTGAACGAAAGCGTGAATCGTCCAGTTTCTTAATCGCATACTTCATATCCTCGTGACGCAAAAACTCCACCACACCGGAACCATCCTTGTAAGTATCCGCGAAACAAACATCGCCCGCCTCCCGCATATGATCCTTCAGATCCTGCCAGGATCCCGACGACGGCAGACCCGTCACCATCACACGATATTGCGAACGCTTGGCCGGCGGTCCACGTCCCATGCGTGAGCCATCACGATTGCGATCGTTGCGATTGCCGCGATAGCTGCCCGGACCACCGCCTCGTGGAAACTCGACTCGCAGACGATAGCCATCATAGTCATATCCATCACGAGCCTTGACCGCATCATCCGCATCGCTGTGGTTGGCAAATTAGTCTCTTGCCACTGTCTGTGCTCGCTCGTACTTACCGCGCATCTTCGAACTCTACAAATGCAAATGGCGGCCCACGCCGATTCTTGAGGTCCACAAATGTAACTTTGCCGAATTTGTGAAACAAATCCTGTATGTCCTTGGTGCGTATATCTGGTGGCAAATTGCCCACGTAGATGCGACATTCATTGCGAGAACCCATGCTTTATATTTTAAGATTAACAATTTGCTTTTTAATGCGTCTTTACAAATTTTCGTAGCTAGTCGATTTTCACACAATTTTTTCACTCTGCTACACGCACACAAAGACAAGAGGCTGACGCAGGTGTGACCGTTTCAGCAAAGGGCTAGAATGCTGAATGTGGCAAAACTATCGATGACAAAAGCATATCGAAAGAATTTTGGGGGCGATTGTACCTTATAAAAATGTTTTTAGAAAAAATTGAGCCAGAATTGATTCAAACAATCCAAGAAATATTTAAGACATCGAAATTCAATGCAATCTATAGTCACTTCTTAAGGGGTTACATTTAATTTCCAGGAAAAAGCTAGTTTTGAATCACCTTTCCTGAGGAGACCCTTCAATTTATTATATCAAAAATGTTGTACACGTTTAAATATTCGTTTTGTATTAACAAAGAAAATTATCATTAGGAAAACTGCTACAGCTGATCTCTAGTACTCCAAAATAGGGGTAAGCACGATATATATGGACTCGATCATAAAAAAAATTAAAAATCAAACAGTGGTCGTTAAAGAATTGCAAAATCTGGAAATTAATCGAAGGATTTAGCATAACAGCACTTTTTAGACAAAATGGGAGCTTCTTGTCGGATTGACTTGAAATTTTATGAGTGTATACTTAAATATGTGTAGATTTAGATACAAAAAAATAGATGTTAAAAAAAAATTATCTGTATGTAACCCCTTAAAAAAACCAGCAACACTACGACAAAACTGATCTAAATAGTACTTGCGCGACTTAGGATTCAAAATTCTGCAAATGGGATATGAATACATGACCGAAAAATGTTGTATGAATAAAACTCTATGTCGGTTTGTGAGGAAAATTGCAAAAAACTATTTTTATTCGCTTGAATTGAAACTCGGCTTGAAAGAATTCTTGTATTAAAGCTCTTTGGGTAAAATTAATAGATAAATAGTTCCGCCGGTGTAATTGAATATATATAACTGGGGTTGTATTTTCTATTCCGCGTCGATCAACATACATTTCCCAGTCTCTCCTAATAGTTTGGCATATTCGGTGTATTTTAACCATTTTCTCTCTCTCGTGCAGTTACTAAGCATCTTAATATTTTCCCCCTCTGCCAGGCTATAATAAAGTCTGAACTGACTGTAAATCCTTAAACCAAATTTAAACAAATTTTCCGTGTACGAATGAGTGTATTCAACAAAATAAATTAAATTTGTGCATTAAGTGCTTGTACCATCTAGTTACATCAGTATCATTGCTCTTCTGGCTCCCATCTCTAAGTCGATAGCTATCGATAGTCAGCCACATTTTTGCATGCCATCCCTAACATCAACTACTCTAGCGTCACAGACGGACGAAAAAGGAGAATAACAAAAGAAACAAACACAAAATAAACACACAAAAACTTCAGCTACCTTGAGGTGAATCATACTAAAAGCAGAAGCCAACCAAAATGCAGCTCTACAGTTAACGGAAAGACCTGCAATTCCACTCTGGTAACCATTGGAACAAGGCGGGAAAGATGGCCACCAATACCAATGCAGCGAATGTGCGCTGCATTAACTACTACGATCTGTGCAGGGTGTGCACAGCCAGCAGTGAGCAGAACACTAACATCTACTCGCCCGAGGGAAGGGCCAAGAACTTGAGCTACAAAATAGGCGAATGTTTGGGCTTGCAGGTGAGCAGACACTTGTAATTTTTACATTCCCCGAACTTCTCTTCCTAATCTGCAAACTGTTATTAAAGATCGAGGAGAAGGATCGCCTGCCCAAGGTGATATGTGGACAGTGTGTGCAGCAGGTGGAGCATATACATGACTTTCGCAACATATGCAAGAACTCGCAGACCATGTTGAGCAATTGCCTTAACATACGCACGCTGCAGAGCACGGAGGATAAGGTGTATATCAAGGATGCCATCAGTGAGAGTGGCAAGAGTTTGAGTGTGATGAGTACAGCTGGCAGTGGCGGCAATCAGACCAATGATCTGTTGAGCAGCATCATACAGGCGGTGGGCATGCAACAAGGAGCACAACAGCAATACACCATCACAGTAGATCAGTCCAGTTTGCAGCAGCAGCAGCCGCAGCAGCAACAACAACAACAGCAGCAGCAGCTGCATTTAACTGAAACCCCCATCAAAACCGAGAGACAAACGTAAGTAAAAGGTCTGTAAAATGTGTTTAAAATTGTGACAACTTGGGTTTGCTTCTAGAGCTCTGGAAGAGTTTATACGTCTGAAGCCGGATATCAAGATTACACCCTTGGGTCGCAAAGATCGAGCCCCCACAGCCACCTCCAACCCCACGGCCACTCCTCAGACACTGCAACTGCCCGCCACACACATACAGCTCAATGATCAACACCAGCAACTGCAGCAGCAACAGCTCTGGCAGCAAATTCAACAGCTGCAACTGCAACAGCAGCTGCAGCAACTAACCAATCAACTGCAGGCACAAAATCAACAACAACAATATCAAGAAGAGGCACTCAATCCGGGCGAGAGTAAAAAACCCAAACTCAATTTTGTGCTCTCCTCACCACAACAAACGGCTGCCTCGGCTCCAACGCAAATACAATTACAGCTGATGCCAGGCGGTGGTATAGCGGCCACCACAGCTCCGGCACCCACACCTCAGCCGCAGTTCAATGCGGCCGCTTTGCTGTCCACTTTGAGTGGCAACTCTCATATGCTGTCGCCCAACAAATGCTTTCTGCCCATCACCATACGAGATGAGAACTCGGATCAGCAGATAGTGGCCCACATAGATACCAAGAATCTGGTATTACCCACCACCTATCAAGTGCAAATGAAGCTGCAGCCACAGTTGGCCACAGCAGATGGTCAGCCCATAATGCAATTGACACCCACCTCCATACCGGCCACATTGCAATTGACGCCACAGAATCAGTTTCCACAGCAACAACAACAGCTGCAGCAGCAGCAGCAGCCGGCCCAACAACAAATGACGCCCCATCAGGCGCAGGTCACTTCACAGCAGATAATCAGGTCACCGCCAGAGGTTACGCCACAGTTGGTCATACGAAATGTTAACAAAACCCAAGAGCCAGTGCCAGAAATGCCCACCTTGAAGCAAAAACCGCAACTGCCACTGAAAAAGAATCTGCCAGTTCAGGGCAAACCACCACCGCCGCTTCCTTATCTAACCAAACGTGTGGTGAATTCGGCGAAGCCAGAGAATGCAGCAACTAATGCAGCTGTGGCTACGCCTGCGCCAGTCTTGCCAGCGCGTTTAAGCTCAAATACCACCATCACCAAATTGGCCCACAAACAACAGCCGGTGGCTACTCCTGCTGCTGCACCTACGCCTGCTGCCAAGCAATTGCCTGTACTTAACAAACAGAATATTACCATCAGTCGCATCTCCAACAGCAAGCCAGCAGCTCAGCCTCCTGTTAATTCCACAACCAAAGCTACTCATACTCCCAGTCCTACTGTTGCAACTCCAACTCCGGCCCCTAGCCTGGTCAACCAACATAAGAAATTCATAAGAAAACCGCCCGAAATGCCGCCAGACAAGCCTGTGCCAGCACGTCCACCGCCACAGCTGTTACCCCAGCCAGCCGCAGCCAAAGAGGAACCCCTCTCTACAGCCATTGAACCGCCAAATGCCGCAACAGCCGCTAGCCTCTGTTTGACCTGCCCCACCTGTCAGCGTGAGTTCAAAAAGAAGGAGCATCTTACCCAGCATGTCAAGCTGCATGCCGGTCTGCGTCCCTTTAAATGCTCCCAGGAGGGCTGCGACAAGGCCTTCAGTCGCAAGGAGCACTTGTCGCGGCATCACATCTCCCACTCGGGACAGAAAATGTTCACCTGTGAAGTGTGCAAGAAGCCCTTCTCCCGCAAGGATAATCTGAATAAGCACAAGCGGTAAGTGGCCAGTTGTAGGTTTCTGTAGGATTCCTTTTAATACTGGTGGTGCTCCCTTTCAGCATCCACACCCAACCACCCAATGAGACGCTCTACAGTTGCGACATTTGCAATAAGAATTTCGCCTCCGCTACGCACTACGAGAAGCATCACGAAATGCACAAAAAGACGCGGATTGAGAATGCTCAGCCAGCCGGGAGTCCCCCGCAAAGCAACCCAGTGAATAGCAAGGTGAGGGATTTAACTAACCTGATCTCTGTCAGAGAAGCAGGTATATTATATTGTGCATTTTTAGTTTGATTTCCATTTTATTTTGTTTTGTTTTTTATGTTTTTTTTTGTTCTCCAGCGCCAGGCGTCTGAAATTTGTGATAAACCTCAACATTTTAAGAGGTAATTCTTCCAAATTTTTGCTGTTTAACTAATTTAATTGAAATTCTTGCTAAATTTTGGTGAGTTATATGTGAAGAAAGTTCAAATGTCGGAGCGGTAAGCGGTTTTTAAAAATAATTTTAATTTCTGCCGACAATTTTTTAGTCGCAATATTGTAGGGCGAATTGGACCAACACGGCGAATTCGTCGCATACCGAAAAAAATGCTGCAAATCAATGAATATCTAGTAATTCGGCCGTTTTTTTTTTGGCATTTTTAGCAAGAAAGGTCACACTGGTTATTGCAGGAGTTTTACTTAATTGAAATTGAAAACTTTAAAGTATCAAAAATGTAAAATGTTATCTTGGCGAGCAAAGGTTATAATTGCCTTTATGGATAAAACTTATCTCAAGATCATTTCCCAATCCTTATCCAATCTAATCCAATCCTTAGTCTAATCCAGTGGCGGGCACACAAATACAATGACATGTAACCCAGTTCGGTGACGTCATCAGCCTTCGGGTTCTTTACTTTCTTAGTACTCCAGATGTACTTACTTTGTATATCGTAGTTGGGAAGACATGAGACGTTCGCTGACAAACCCCTGAGTTTTTCATGTTTTCGAATGAAATTTCAGACTTTTGGACTTACAAATACCTGAAAAAATAACGTGTGAGATTTTCATGATATATTAAGGGCTAATTTCATGCAAAAAATTCATGTACAGACTATTTACGTGAAATATCATGCCACCGGGTGTACTTATTTTTCTCAACACATGGCGCAAAGTCCGACTGGGAAGACTTGCATTTGTGTCATTGTATTTGTGTGCCCGCCACTGGTTTACAGTGTCGGTGTCGCGGCAGAGCGCCGGCAGAATCACTCCCAGACTCGCGAGTGTGGCTTGCGCCCGCCACTGGTCTAATCCAATCCTTATTCCATTTAGAATCAATTGAGCATGTATTTAAGTTAATCTTACCTTCTTCCTCCTGCTCCGCCGTCAGCAGCAATTTATTGTGCGGCCAATTCAACAGATGTCTGTCTCGCTCTCACCCATTTCGATGAGGATAAGAGTAAAATTGCTGCTAGAATTGTTGGTAGAAATTAAACGGAATCAAATTCACAATTCATGATTTTCCGGTATGCCGGATATACATAAAAATCTAAATCAGTTGACGTAGTCACCCATTTTGCGCACCGATTTGATTTAGATTTCGTGAACAGCTGGTAGTGTCCACTTAAGGCGGGTTCGTCTTCTTTTCAAAAGAGGTTCCAATAATTTCTAAATTCCATTTAATAGATAACTATTTAATCTTGAAAGACTTACCACATTCTCCATGTTAAAGTCGCGTCAGAATGTAAACAAACACACCAAACCAAAGAATACGGTCACACCAAAATGAAATCAAATCTAAACCAAATCTTAATCAATTAGTATGACCGTCAATTCCTCACTTACTCTGGGCACACTTGACAGCGAAATCTAAAACTAATCTAAATCAAATCTAAATCCCTTTTTTAGGAATACCATTAATATCGTTATATTAAAGTATTGATCTCAAAATGTATCGTTATCGAATATCTTATCGAATTTTAAAAGTGTGAGAGGAAAGATGAATCAAGTTGATAACAATTTCAACGTGATATTTGAACATCACTTGATCCTCCATTTCGTCTGGAACATAAAATAATATTCTGTCATCGTTCGCTTTCCGGTATATACAGCCATGCTCCGGTTTTCACTTATTTTTGCGAATTGCGATTTCAGCAAATTCGTACGATTTTAGTTTAGAGCGCTCCGAAATTTGCAAGTTTTTGTCATCGATAATGTTCCATTCCCATCTTGTTTTGTGTCATTTCACATAACAAAAACAGCTGATGAGCGCCACTAGTCATGCTATCGATAGTCATATATCGATATATACCATGGCCAAATCGCAAATTGTTGTTATTGTGAGCAGTTTTCCGTCACGCTCAATTTTGTGTATCTCTATTAAATAAATTGTTTAAAATATTGCCTCAATGCGAATTGAGTGGATGAGTCCGTAAGACAAATCTAAAAAGATTAAAGAACTGAATAAAAATAGTTCCGTGGGCTGTCTGTTTGTGCATCAACCTATATTTTGCATTTACTTTTCATTTCACGGACTGCGAAAGCGAAAATGGGAGCATGGCTGATAACCCCGTTTCTCATCTCCAATAATTATATTCTTTATTCTTCAAAAATGGTTTGAGCTGCTTTATTTTCTGATCTGTTGATTGACTAATAACCAGTTTGTCTTCAAAGGGGTTTGTTTTCACAATATGTTCTGTTGTTGTACATAGAGAGCGTCCACATGAAGCTGAATAATTTTGCACTGCCTCTCAACCTTTTTTTATCTGCTCTGATACCTTCACTCGGTATCAAAAACCTAAAATATTTAACACTTGTTTGCAGAAATTCACACATGTCTATTCGTAGTTTCAATTTATTCTGCGATAATCTGATGAAAACCTCTTTTAACGTCTGCAAATGATCGTTCATAACATCACTTGCCACCATAATAGCGTCCATGTATGCGAACACTTTCTTCTCTCTGATAAGGTCAGCAATTATTTTGAAACACCGCTGGGGCAGTTTGTAAGTCCATACTGAGAAACTCGAACTGTCTTAACGGAGTGTCGAATGAAGTATATTTAATCGATACCTCATTTCGATAGACTCTCCTTTGATGCATCGATAAATGGTCGCCACTCAGTGGAGTTGTGTGCCTATTACGATGAATTGTATTATATAAGTGAAAATCTCGTACAAAGTGGCTATAACTTTGCCATTTAACACAAAAGTCGAAATTAGAAATCAAATTGGGTTACAGATTTAAGCAAAATTAAAAAGATTTTAGTTGAAGATTGAATTCTGTTAATATATTTAAGGTGAAAAATTTATATTATAAATTGCAGACGCCACTACACCCCTTTCCTACATGAAGCATGCTCCATCGTGTCAAATCCATCAATCTTAGATGGGTCTTGTACGGGTTTTACTCGGTGAAGCAAACTTTATAGAGCTTTCCAAAAAGCTTATGATTGTGGGAAAGAGATGTAGGAATGTCGCTTGCCCCTCTACAGCTCTCTTGCTCATCTTTTCTACAAGCGACACCGCTTATCCTTCTTACTACCATCAAGTGGTTTTGCTTCATCGTGTAAATCCAGTCTAGGTGGAAAGTGGAACGAGTGTTTGTCAGATTTTGGAAGAAAATGATCAAAACCGAGGTTACATTTGGGATAACCCCTTAAATTACTAACCAAAACTCAGCATTTCAGCTCTTAAATCTTTGACAAGTTTTTCTTGCAATGTTTTACTTTAATCTATTTCCTTTCTTTTCCCTCTTTCTAGGATCTCTTTGAGCTCAAGCAGCAGCAGCAACAACAGCAGTCGGTAACTCAGCCCCAGCAGCAGCAGCCCCAAATCATGCATGTGGTGACCACACAAGATTTGGCTGGCAATACCATAACCATTACCCAGGCACCCGATTCCAATTCATTGGCCAACTATGTCCAACTGGGCTTTCCACAGTTTCAGCAGCAACAACAACAACAACAGCCACAACAAACGAATGTCTGTGACGTGAAAAAGTAGTAGGCTCTGCATTTAACATTTCTATTTAGTTATAAATTTCTAGTCCATGTGTGTTTAGTTTCACTTGAAGTCTCATTGACTTCAGGTCGTTTGTCTCCGTCTGAAACTATTTATTTTAATTGTTTTAATTTCGATTTTGTCTATGGCGGTGCAATATTAGTTTCTTATTTCTCATGTCTCCTTAATTTTATGCCTAATACTATGCTAGTTCTTCATTACGAATAGGCCAATCGGTTTTTTTAAACGTCGAGTGTAAATATCTGTGTAAGGCAAATTAGTTTGTAAGACAAAAAACAATGCAACAACAACCGATTCCACACTATTGAACAAGAATAAATATCTCCTAGATATAGTTTAAAGCATCAAATGTTGATTATTTATTAATTGTTTTGGTATTTGCCCATTTGGAGCCTTCAATTTTAAATTAAGCAGCTGGCAAGCTCCAATTGTTTATGTCTTGTTTTTGTGTGTTTTTGGTAAGATTCTGTGGGGTGGGGTGGGTTGGGGGGGTTTTCGCCTGAACTGAAAAATAGAAATTGTGTTAAAGTTGTTGATTTTCTAATAAGCGAGGGGCAGTTTGATGAGTCGCTGACTTTAGAATTATTGCAGGTTTCTGAGTTCAAACGAAAGTGTATTAAAAAGTTAATTTCAAGAATTCTGATTTGCTTAAACTTAAGACTTGAGTTCTGTTCAATCCTTCTGAAAACGTCACTTAAATCCCCCAAAAGCTTTAATTTGTTATAAAACAATAACTAATAACAGCTAAATTGTTTATTTGTCATTCGTAATACCCCGTAATACCCAGACTCTTGACTTAATTCAATTAGTTTTACTAAGCCAAAAAGGGAGACTAACATTAATATATAGTTGCATTACTTGACATTACCCAGCGGCGCAAAAGCCCATTACCAGATCGATGTTCTCTTTCAAGTATCGATTTTAATCCTGTATACTTTTACACATAGCACGTAAATAACTCTCAACCCATATTGCCAGACGGCTCTGCTTACGACCACAACCAAACAAATAAAAAAAAACGGTTTCGGTCTTCCCTCAACCGATTGTGTGCTGCTAGCGCGCTCTCTGTTAGTTCGGATGTTGTTGAGCACGAACGCTAGTCGGTCTGACAACAACCCAATAACTGGCCCATTTCAGTCAAACGGTCCCAAAGTGAGTGTTGTTTGAAGACCGCTACGTCAAAATGTTAATCGCAAAAGGTCTCTGTGAGCTTAGTCAAGTGGGAGCACAGCGTAACAGTGCGAGAGAGAATAAGAGAGCGCATGTAATGTGCTGCATACATACTTATGCGAGGCACATGTACATATGTCAATTCGCATCAAGATGTAAGCACGCACTGAGTGAGCTCACACACTTGCCGATAAACACCGAATGCTCACCGTGTGTCGGGCCGGGCCTGCCACACACACAAAAAAGACCTTTTCAGCGTTCGGTTGCTGTGAAAAGGTCTCCAAAAGACCGAGACCGAAAAAACAAAAACAAATGTGATTCTCTCCTCTCACGACCGAAAACAACCAGAGAGCGCAGTTGACGGTTGTTGCGACCTCTGCTTTTACATAAGCTTGGGCCTCCCGACTTCAAAACGGAGTTCTATGTAGTCGGAAAAGTGGGCTTATAACATAAATCACGTCGGCTTTAGATGACAACTCAATGCAACATTTAAGAAAATGTTAGCGAAAAAGAAATTTGCATGTGGCCTTGTGGACTAGCTGTGCAGCCATCCACAATTATGGTGTTTGGAGTTGTATAACAAATGCTTTACAACCTGGGACACTGTTAAGTGCTAGGTGTATTGGATTGTAAGTCTCTGAATCATCTACTAGCACCAAACTATGTAGAAAAACCCTGCAAAAGAAGAATAAATGGTACGATTGGAAATGCAATAAAGCCAGGAGGGCGTCATTTGAAGCACTACGAGAACACCTAGAAACCAGTTCGGAGCAAAATAGAGCAAAATATGTACAAGCTAACAAGAAATACAAAGATATAGTATATGTGCTATGGCCAAATCACGATACTATCAGGAACTTGAGCGAAAAATAAGCGATGTTAGCGATTCAAAGGAATGGTGGAACCTTGTAAAGGAACTGCGTGGTCAATCAGTATATTCTGGTATTGGAAGTGGGATAGAGCCATCGGAATTCAGTACATATTTCGAGGCGCTTCTGAACCCAGTACAATTTGCATCTGATGTACTCTATGCGGCGCCGTTAATTGTTGTGGAAGGACTGGATAGCCCAATAACGGAAGCACAAATAGTGGCAATGCTGAGCAAAACAAAACCGAAAAAATCACCTGGTATAGATGGTATAATATATGAACATTTTCGACACGCTGGCACAGAATTTCTAAGAGAGCTAGCTGGATGCTTTACAAACATCTACAATGAAGGTAATAGCCATGAGGAGTTCCAAACTAGTATCCTGTTCAGAATTTTTAAAAAAGGAATTGCAAGCTTGCCAGAGAATTGTAGAGGAATATCCTTTATGAATGCATGTGCGAAGATACTTATGGGGATCCTAAATCAGCGGCTGGCTGATTGGGTGAGCGAAATGGATAAGATGAACGAGTTTCAGGCGGGTTTTTGGGCGAAATACTCAACAGTGGATAACATCTACAATCTGTCAGCAGCTGTGCAACTAAAGTTTGAGAAAAAGAGAAAAATCGATGCGTTTTCGTAGATTTCAAAGCTGCGTTTGACAACGTCCCTAGAAATTTTTTAATATACAAATTCAAAACAAGAAAGAAAGTCGGTCAAGCCCGACTATAACATACTCTGTACCAAGAAATTTTGTCTTTTGATCATAACTCGAAAACCGTTCATCCGATCTTCTTCATTCCTTTGGCAGATCGATAAGTTATTCTAATAACTAAATATGTCCAGAAGGAACAAGCCATCTATCTTCAAAACTGTGGGAGATATGACGTTTTTTCTAAATTGCGGGGGCGGGAGGGGGCGTGTCCAAAATTGAAAATAAACTTGATCTGCCTGCAGACATAAGAGGCATATGTCCTATACATGTCAAACCTCTATCTCTTACCATCTCTGAGATCTGTGCGTTCATACGGACAGACAGGCGGACATGGCTATATCGACTCGGCTGTTGATGCTGATCAAGAATATATATACTTTAGAGGGTCGGAGATGCTTCCTTCTGCCTGTTACATACTTTTGCACAAACTTATAATACTCTGTGTACCTACGGTACAGAGTATAATGATGGGGTATCGACCAGGATGACAAACTTTCTGCAGGCGGTCCTTACTGATACAAAAACGATCGTATGGAATGGAGAAGCAATGTCTGAGAAGTTCACAACCAAGGCAGGAGTGAGACAGGGGTGTCTGCTTTCACCTCTACTTTTAGCCTTATATTTAGACGACCTTCACGAGGAACTAGGTGGTGGAATGCAACTGGAGGATATCAATCTTCGGACGTTGCTCTATGCGGATGACATAGTATAGCTGGCAGCTGATCCAAAAATTCGGCATGGTAGTCTATTGTGACAAATGGACCATGATCGTTAACCTCAGCAAGTCTGTCATCATGGCATTCAGAAGGGTGGGCCCTTAGCGAGGTGTAATGGAGCTGTAGGGGTGAAGCTATTAAAGTGGTAAACGAGTTCATACTCTCGGAGAATATTCGTTTAAAAAGCACATCCAGGACAGAACAATCGCAGCCAAAGCTAGCATAAACGCCACTTGGGGAAACTTCTGCCGAAACAGAGATGTTGGACTAGGAGCAAAATGGAAAATGTACCTGGCTGTCAGCAGATCGGTTCAGAGCTATGGGGCGCAAGTATGGGGATCGGCCAGCTTCGAAGAAGCAAACAGGCTGCAAAATTTCTTCATCAAAAAAATGTTCAGGCTCACGGACTGCATCCCCCATTATTGCATCCAACTGGAAACAGGCATTACTCCCGCTCATATTTTCACGCTTGATCTGCACCTTTGATATATGGAACTACGGAATCGAATAGGCTACCAAACCGTTTCTCGAAAATGCAAACGGATAGGATGACGTTTTAAGTGTGAATTTTAATTTGGACTGGAGTGTATCGTTGACAAGGATGGAGTGGCAGAATAAAGCACAACTGCTTGAGAACCGGTTAGAAACGGAGGAATACCAAACCTTGTGGAGCAGAGCGATGAGTAGCGCACATAGGTTCAAATATTTGGACCATGGCCTAGGACCGAGCTACCTTAATCAATCGCAAAATTGGGATTTCACAACTTCTACATATGTTGGATAAGCGTCAGATGCATAGCGAATACTAAGAAGTGTCTAAAGCGGCCCTTCGAGTATAACTCCAAGTCTGAACTGATAAGTTTAAGAAGCTTTTGTATGATTAGCTACTCTACCAGATTACCCAACTGGGGTCAGCCGGAACTACCTTACCTAACCTCTTTTTTTAAGAGAACTACTTTTTATTGGATGTTCCATACCAGAGGCCGCTGGAAGCAGCGATTGCTTACACTCTGCCTTAAGCGCCACCCTCTGAGATCACTTCAAAGGAGTGTTTAACCGCAATTTAAACGACTCGTAGTGCTGTATAACAAAATGGAAGCATCAGTACACACCACAGATCTAGCAAGAGTCGTCGCAGGGGGGTTTAAGTGCTCCGAAATTACTCAATAATTCTCCTTTAGTGGTTCAATTATTTAAGTAGTTGGAAAGGAAATTACACTTTATAATCACTGAATAATCGTAATACAAAATAATTCAACATTTCAAGCACAATTACTCAAAAATTCCCCTTCACCGGCTCAATTATTCAAGTAATTGTAAAAGTAATTACTTCTCATAACACTGAATAATCGTAATTGCAAGTAACAATTTCGATTACTAACCAGATTTCAATTATCTAAACAATGGCAGTGGTAATTTTAATTTGTTTACAGCTCTGGTGCCAATATGACTTCCCTGAGAAACACCAGAAGAGACATTTTAGCACTTTGGATGTAAAAGAATTAAATAAAAAAGCGCTCTGAGTCCATTTCGAGCAATACCCTCTTCTGGCCTCTTATCTGTTTTCGATCACAATCGGAAACTCTTTCTTTTTTTAAAACCCTCTTTCTCTAATCTCGAAACCGTTCTTGGATTTCAGAACTCTTACCAACTCTCATCGATCGAGTTCCGAAAACATTTGGCAGTAAGTCATGGAAACCTGAGCATAATTACTCAATAATCCCCCTATACAAGTTCTCAATTATTCAAGTATTTGTAGAAGTAATTTCAATTTGAAATAATCATGGAATAATCGTTATTACAAGTTACAATTACAATTACAAAATAAAGTGTATTCAGGAATGGTTTGTTCACCAGCACAAATCTATGACAGAATATCGATGGATCTAGTTCGATTGTTGTAATGAACTATTGTAATCTGATTGCTAATTATACTCTGTACCGTAGGTACATAGAGTATTATAAGTTTGTGCAAAAGTATGTAACATCCAGAAGTAAGCATCTCCGACCCCATAAAGTATATATATTCTTGATCAGCATCAACAGCCGAGTCGATATAGCCATGTCCGTCTGTCCGTCTGTCCGTCTGTCCGTCCGTCCGTCTGTCCGTCTGTCTGTCCGTATGAACGCACAGATCTCAGAGATGGTAAGAGATAGAGGTTTGACATGTATGGGACATATGCTTCTTATGTCTGCAGGCAGATCAAGTTTATTTTCAATTTTGGCCACGCCCCCTTCCGCCCCCGCAATTTAGAAAAAACGTCATATCACCCACAGTTTTGAAGATAGATGGCTTGTTCCTTCTGGACATATTTAGTTATTAGGATAACTTATCGATCCGCCAAAGAAATGAAGAAGATCGGATGAACGGTTTTCGAGTTATGATCAAAAGACAAATTTTCTTGGTACAGAGTATGTTATAGTCGGGCTTGACCGACTTTCTTTCTTGTTTTTGTGATAAGGATGGATAAAAAATACACAAAAACTCAAACTGTCATTTAAAATCAACACGATGACTTCCTCGCAGATTATTTTATACTAATAATTCGTTGTGGATGATTTTTCATGTTTGATGTAAGCTGGTGAACAAGGAAATTTTCTAAATATTTAAGATTTTTGTATTAAAAGTAATACAATTCGATAAGTAATGATTACATTACAGTTCTGATAAAGAGTTAGACTGGTTGGGATTCTTTTTAAAGCGGCACCTTGTAATAAATGAAATTTCTCGTTTGGCTGACAGGCGCCAGAATCAAGAAAGTAGTTGGTGTGCCAACACGCGAACATGCCACGTACCATTGACAGTGAGAAAAACGATTACTTTCCAAGTTCAGATCACAATCACTTAAGGATTGACTCTGTGATCGTCAGGCTGAATGCATATCGAATCGGAAATTAAACTTGTTAAAACTCAAAGGGCAGTTCGGTAGGAAGTTTTCTATATTGCAATGTTCCTTTAAGTATCCTCGCCTTAATTCCAATGATAATCAGATATCTTAGCTTAGTTTTGGTTGGCTTAGATTTTGAATATGTAACTTGTGAAATGCTAAGCCAGGCTCTTTGAAGAAGTTTATGAATTCAGTTGGATAACTGGTGGCTTCGTCTTTGTTTGCTACAAATACAGAATACCAACGATTTCATTCTGATATATATAGATTAAGACTTTCTTAACTGAATTCATATTTCCCAAATTTTCTCTCTCTCTTACTCAAAACTTTGTTAATTTCGTGATTAGCAACGAAGTTTGTTTATATTTTGTAGATGAGCTCGTCTTCAGTAGAACGAAATAGCAAAAAGTTGGAGGAGATGAAATCCAGCCGCTCGATTTGTTGAAAGATATACGACCTTTACCGATAGTCAGTCAGTCAGAGCCTCCAAAACGTTTGGAGTTATTGTTTAGATCTATTAATGTTCGGTTAAGTGAGTCTAAGACGCCCTTGTGCGCCATGGTGCACTCGTCCTCGATGATGGATTTAGACACTAATAAGACTGGTTTTACATGTCGAAGCAAACTTCAAGGAGCTCTCTTAGTAAGCGAGAGAATCAAGTGAGATTCTGAAACTTTTCTTTATCTAAATCGAATTCATTTTGCCTTGAATATTCCGCCTACTTAGAGTACTTCATGAAGTCCTCTTGCCTAAATTCTCCATATCTAATCGCTGCGTGTACTTTCTGGTTTGAATTAAAGGGAGTTTGTTGTGTAATAATAAAATTCGCAAAATACCGAATTAAACCAAAAGTTCGCAGAACTCATCAAACTGCCCTCGTAAAATGTTTGATTATTTCCAAGAAACTACTATATTTCAAAATGCATGCGAAAATAGAAAAAACAAACGAAATACAAAATGCAGGCAGGTTTCTGAGTTACTTTATTGTGCATAAAATGAGGAAATTTTAGAATACTTTTGCTAGGAATGGATTGGGATGGGATGGGGGTTACACATGAGAAAGGAAATGGGTAAAATCTTTGGCTTAATAATAAATAAATAACATAAATAATACTACCAAGAAACTACTAAACTACCAAGCTAAACTGTGAACAGGCAGAGCTAATACAGCGGGTACAGTCGCCTCAAAATGTGTACGAGGACGAGACAAGCAAAAGCATAACGCAAACGCAAACCGTATGTTTCGAATGAGAATCGTGCATAGAACTAAACAAAAAAGTGTTCCCAAAACCGTGCCAACTACCGTTTACTACCTGGCATCGCATCTCAATCGTAATTCAGTGCAAACAGTTTGATCTTCTCCACATCGCCCCACACCTGTACGGCCTGTATGTCCGTCAGCGAGAACAGCGTCTCGAATCGTGTGATAAAATTATACCCCGTTTCCCTCACTTGATACACTATAATTGTGGAGTTCTCATAGTCGAATATGAACTCTAGATAAAATGCCGTTTCTGTGGATGAAATGGGAAGTAGGGCGGCATAATCATTGATGAACTTGCTGCTATTGCTATCGGGTGTACCATCGAATATGTTCAGGTATTTCTCCTTGTGCGAGCCACTCCACTCGCCGTTCCGTTTGTAGTTCTCGATGATGGTCTGGGAGGGGATCACCACCTTGAAGTGGTATGTGATGTCGTCGGTGCACGTGGGGCTGTTCACAAAGTTGACGGAGAATCTGCGGAGGAAGGGGGAAATTCAATTGTTTAGATTTTTTTTTTTGATTTGAACAAGACACGATAATGACGTAGTTTGACTTCAGTCAAACAGTTGTGAGTTGTCTTTCTGACCCGGCTATAACCAAATGGCTGAGTCATGCGCACATTTCGGCTTTGGCTGAGTGTGAAAAACGTGTTGGGCATGGGAAAGTAGGAGAAACAACTGTTGAGTCCGAACGGGGGAGATATGCGGATAAAACGACTTCAGTTTTCTTGATGTGTGTGATTAATATTAAGCCTTCAAGAGGGGGTCGGTTTTATTTCCTATGAAATAATTTCAATTACAAAATGCAACAAAATATTAACTAGATACATACGCTTCGTTTCTCTCCGCCGCTTTTCAAAGACTAACTCATATTCATCGATACAAACGATAACTTATTTCTAAAGTGACCGTATTTAACATTAATTGAATTAACAGTACAATGGGAACTTGAGAACGAAACAAGATATTCAAATAAGGCGGTTACCTATTTAACTTAGGCGGCAGTTTCAAATTAAACGATAAATTCAAAATCAAGCGGAATCCTCCGCAACATCCCCGCCACCGTGAATCTAATCCTTCTTAGATTCACTCAAATCCAGCTTTGCCAGCATACATGCTGGGCGACGAAATACTCCAGCGGATGTCTTTACAGTTGCAGACCGTACCTGGCCGTCTCGTCCGGCCATAACTGCAACAATTATTCCCTTTTTCCACTGGGATCGGTGGACAGCAGCGTCGCAGATGAGAACGATATCTCCTTCAGCAAGTGGTGGTACAGGATGGTACCACCTTGTGCGTCTGCACAAGTCCGGGAGATACTCATTAAGCCACTTACGCCAAAACGAATGCGCAAGCTGCTGTACAATGCGCCAGTCCTTTCTAGTCGGCTGGAACATTTCTTCTTGAGGGTGTGGCGTTTGGCTGGAATTGGCAGAACC